>CATIWF010057558.1:0-13014 GCA_949630135.1 Balakata baccata | reverse complement strand
CCACGTTGAACATAACCCTTCTCGAATTCACCGTAGAAAAGATTGAAGCGATAGAAGACATGATTCTACGCACCTTACTTGGACGGACGTTGTCATCTTCATTCTCCAATTTGCGCTGCTGAACCTCAGTTTCAAGTTCATCAAGTATATCCTCGATGTCGTATGCCAATTCTTTTAGATCAGTCAGCCAAATCTCCACACTTCGGTTGTTGGTCTGCTTCTCCTCTGCATCATCAAACGCAGCATAAATTCTCCCAAGCATCTTCTTCCACTTGTTGAGTTGACCCAAGACTTGCCCGTGATCCACATACTTGAGCAAGTCAATGGACTTGTGAATGATCCGCTCAAAGGAAACGGAAAGGAATGAATCACCCACAGCAACCATTGCGAATATTATTTTTTATTTGATCAGTAGAAACTAATAGCTCAAGTTCAGATTGCGAAGGAGACTGAACACCCAGCTCGATTTTAATTCCACGTCATTGTTCGGTTGCAAATTGCAATGACTTTGAAACAATGGTATAATAAATTAAAAGACAACCATTTAAGACAGTTAAAAGAGGAAAATTTGCAATACGATATAATTAAATAATATAAAACGATATAGATTTAGACAGTGTTTTTTATGAAACAAAAGTTCTATCAGCTTTATTCACAAAACAAACTTTATATTCTGAACTGGCTGAAATGTGCTATGAATTTTTTCATAGTTGGTTATCCATGTGTCTAATAATAACTTTACAATCGTATCAATACAATTAAGATACATATTTTACTTGCTTAATCTGTTAATATACGATTAAATACGATTAACAATATATAAAAGATTTAATTAATTTCAATTCAAACTATATAAAATATTTAAATATATATTATAATATTTTAAATATTTATATATAATAAATTTATAATACGTTATGTTAGAATTAAGTGTATTAATATATTTTATATATAAATAAATATTGTATGACTATTATTTTTATAATTATACTAATATTTATGTATAATCGTATCTTATGTCGTGTATATTTACATATATAGATATATTTAGTTGATTGCATATAATAATTTTGTATTATATAATGTGTACACGAGACATAATACAATACGACACAATACAAAATAAAATATGACATGACACAAATTGTCAGTTCTACCGTTGACTATCCTTCACATAACCTTGGCTTATTATCCTTTACTATTTATTCTTATTTTATAAATATGAAATTTATTATAAAAATTATTTTTGTATAATATTACATTTTTATAAAGTGATAGAAGTTGTTGAGATTTTTGACTTTCAAATATATTGATGTGAGTTGTTAACTGTAAAAGGAATGTTGGTGCACAATTTAAGTGTATTTGGTAAGACTATAGCAAAGTTTAGTTGGGCAACCAAAGCCATGTATTGAATATGTATGTGAGCATTTTGTCTCAAAAGTTTGCAGACTTTGGAGAACTATTTTGTGAAATTTGTAAGCATTTTAGGTAAGAAAATGAAGAAAAAAAATTTTCTATTATGTTTTTCAAATTTTCTGAATTTCATTTTTGAAGTATATTGAATGATATTTCTTCATCTCCTAAATTTTTAACATAAAGCAATCATTATTGACTCAGATCAATAATGAGATATGAACCAAATTTAAGTAAAAATTTTCATTTACTTTATTAATGAAGCAGATTGAACAAAAATACTTTTTAGGAAACTACATTACCTAAGAATTTCTTTTCTATCAAAATATAGTTTGATTTCTTACTCTACAAAGCTGCCTTGTTAATAATTTTATGGATCATAGGTACTGAATATGCAGTTTTGCCTAAATTAAGGTTCTCTATGCTACTTTCATGTCACAATTCAGGGGTATGGGTTATGGGTTTTCATTGCATGCTTATCTTTACCATGGGATCTGCTTTTTTTTTGTTGGGTTTTGATAATGTAGAAGTTCAAAATAACATTTTGAATCGGTCCTTTGACATTTTTTTAGTGTATTTTCAATTGTTTTTCCTGTTTGATCATGCCTATTATTTTCCGGAATTTAGTTATAGATCAATTATATAATATAATTTCATAATTTATCAAGAAAGTTGCAATGATTAAAATGTCAAGCATTAAAAAAAATAGAAAACGTGAAGTAAAATTGCTTTCTTTGTAGCACCATCTTAATAAATAAATAGAAGTAACTTCAAAATTTGGGATCACATGCTTAATTCCTTCATCTAATGATCCAGAGACCCTAATAACGAAAAAAGGAACAGTACCCTTGTAGCACATTAAATGAGCAACGAAATGATAGAGGAGGCATATTAAATGCACGTATAGCTCAAGTATGGTGTGTGATAGCTTGCATAAACAGTAAGAAAAAAATCATACTCTGACAAATACGACTTGAGCCATATTGAAAAAAGGAATGATATGACGGCTATAGGGGAAGAATATTAGAAAAACCCTAATCAACACGCACATAGGACAAGTTAACTCTCAAAACCATCTTAGTTTCATCTACTTTTCTCCTTCCTCCTACTGACTTGAGCATCAAAGTGGTATCGTCAGAGTATTTCGGTTCGCCATTCACTTTCAGTCTTACAAGATTGTAAAGTTAGATATGAGAGTTATCAGTTGGTGCAGTGAGCATTAGCATATGGCTAAAGAAACCCCAATAGGAGGAAAAAACCCTCACACCCCCCATTTCACTATTTTGAGCCCCCATGATACCCCTGTATTCTTATGCAACCTAAATACAGCCCTTGATAATGTAGCCACCTAAGCTGGGCATGACAATTTTCCAAACATTATTCAAGCCTTGCAACAACTTACAGCCACTGTCAACAAGATGAAAAAAGTCATAACATCTTTAAAAAGCCAAAACACAAAGCCATCTCCATACACAACAAGACGACCAAGAGGAGGTCTCCACTTCCACCTATGATAGGTCATTCACCAATATTCCCTCTAACCAAACCTCCCCAATTACTCACGAAACACTCATCACCAAAACTGACCTTTATAATGCAGTAAAGAATCTTATGAAGTAATTCCAACCATAATCAAGAGACTTCGATTATAGTCTCAGGAATACATCACCCTTGGCAGATCACATAGTGCATGATCCTTTTCTTGATATAGAGCTACCCCAACTCCCAATATAAGACGACTCAGGTGAATCCAGGAGTCATGTATCCTAGTTTCGCACAATCATAGCACTATACACAAACTAAGAGTCTGTGCTTTACAAGGTCTTTCTAACTAAATTGATAGGGTTGGCCCAGTAGTGGTATCAAGGCCTCAAGCCCAATAGTGTACATCCCTTTGAGCAATTGGCCCAACTCTTTAACATACGTTATATGCATTTGGAATGTGTTAGTTGACCTATAAAAAGTATACCAAAAGAAGGAAGAAACGATGAGGGAGTTTGTTGAGCGCTTTAATAAACAAATAGTTCTAGTAGATGATCTCGACCATAATGTAGCAATCAGGGCATTCACTGTGGGAACCATCTCCAAACTTATATACAACTCACTGAACCTGGACAGACCCCTACACTTTTACAGACCTCATGATCCAAGCCAGACAACATATACAGCTGGATGAAACTATAAGAGCAGATGGTGACATTCCTGAACTTAGGGTTCTACGATGGCCAGATCAGTGGAAAAGAGAGAGTTGACCCAAAGGTCTAGCTTCTCGGTAAACAGAAGTGATTGCCGTGATTTGTAATCTTATCGAGGAAAGCCGAATCATAGCCATAGACATCTGAATCGTTCTCACCCATACAACAAAAAGTATACCTCTCTAAATATTTCTAGAGGACAAGTTTTGATGGCTGCTAAACATATCGGGGAGCAACTTAGATGGCCAGGAAAGCTCAGCTCTAAACATCCCAAAAAGAGAGATCAAAGTAGATATTGTGATTTCTACAGAGTTCATGGCCACGACATAGAAAAATGTTAGCAATTACAGGATGAAATTAAACGCCTCATACAGTGAGGATCACTAAAATAGTTTGTTCGTAACAAAGCACAACAGGAAAGACCCATGTGACTTGACAATAGAACCAAAGAGCCTAGAGGCGAACCAACGGTCATAATCCATGTCATAGTCGGAGGGGTAAATCTATGAAATCATGCACAAAGAAAAAAGAGGAGGGGCATTCACATAGTTAACTCAAGCAGCCCCCTCAACCCAGTCACTTTTTCAGAACAAGATGGCATATGGCTACCTCATGGACATAAAGATGCTCTTATTGTAGATTGCCAAATACACAACATACTCTTGAAGAGAGTTCTCGTTGACAATGGTAGTGCTGTGAACTTGATGATGATATAGGTGTTCCATGTATTGAAGGGATCCATTACGGACCTACGACCAGTCTCTACACCGCTCTTAAGATTAGGTGGACAGCTGGTATAGGTGGAAAGATCCATATGGATGACAGTACAGATTGGCACAAATGAAAGATATAAAGTCTTCCTAGTAAACTTCACGGTCGTGGATATCGCCTTCACTTATAATGCAATGTTGGGATGGTCATTCCTCTATGACACATATGCATCCATAAATATAAAATACTTGACAATGAAGATACCAACAATCAAGGGAGAGATCATTGTGCCAGGGGATAGGAAGGAAGCAAATGACGTTTGCTTAATGGCGCTAAAGGGCATCATAGAGACAATGACAGTAGAAACCCTCATGATAGGATCAGAAGGAGATAGGCCCAAACCCATTAAAGAGATAGAGACAATAAAAATTGAGAGATGAAAGAATATACAGTTGGAAGGAGACTTAGATCCTAAAGTAAGGGTTGATATCATAAAAGTTCTTAGAAAACATGTAGATACTTTTGCATAGTCTTCAGAAGACATATAGGGAGTCAGCTTAAAGGTAATCACCTACTGCTTGAATGTCGATGAATAGGCTAAGCTAGTAAAATAAAAAGGCGAAGATATGCTCTTAATAGACATGTAGCAATTTTTGATGAAATAGACAAATTCTTGAATGTAGGATTTATCAGAAAAGTGCATTACTCGGATTAGGTCTCTAATGTTATCATGGTAAAGAAACCTAACAGTAAATGGTGTATGTGACTCGACTTTACGGATCTCAACAAGGCATGTTTGAAAGACTCTTACCCCCTTCCTAACATCAATTAACTGTGGACTCTACAGTGGGATATAGAATGTATGTATTTATTAATGCATATGCTCGGTATCACCAAACACCAATGGAAGAGAGGGATCAAGAAAAAACCATGTTCATTATAGATAGAGGCCTATATTGCTACACTACCATGCCATTTGGATTGAAAAGTGCTGGAGCCATCTACCAGTGCATGGTGAACAAGATGTTCAAAGGCCAAATTGGCAAGAGCATAGAGGTGTAAATTGATGACATAATCATCAAATGCGCTAGATTGCAATGTCATTCAAAGGACTTAAAAGAAGCCCTTTAATCTAAAAAATTAGGGGTTGAAGCTAAATCTAGAAAAATGTGTTTTCAGTGTCTATTCAGGAAAATTCATGGGGTTCATGGTCTCGCAGAAAGGGATCGAAGTAAGCCTAGAAAAGATACAGGCTGTTATAAACATGCTTCCTCTGAGAACCATTAAAATAGTTCAGAAGCTCAATGGAAGGATCACGGTCCTAGGAAGATTTATCTCTTGCTCTGCCAGGAGATGCTTGCCATTCTACGAAGCATTCAAATACCTGAACAAATTTGAATGGAATAACAAATGCCAAAAGGCATTTAATGATCTTAAAGCCTTTCTGGCCTCATTGCTCTTACTCAGCAGACCCGTTCAAGGAAAGACATTATACTTGTATCTATCCACTACCCAAGAAACGGTAGGCGCAATCCTAGTCTGAAAAGAGGAAGGAGAACAATATCCTATTTACTACTACAACTAGGTTCTTCAAGGAGCATAATAAGATATTCTAAATTAGAAAAATGGCATTTGCCATATACTTGATAATAAAAAAGCTTCATCCTTACTTCAAAAGATTCCAGATTATGGTACGAATGGATCAACCTCTCAGAAAGATTTTGCATATGGTAGACACCACCAAAAGAGTGGTAGAATGGGCCTATTCAGATGGGAAGCTTTAGGGCGGAAGCTAAGAAAGGCAATAAAAACTCAAGTTTTGGCTGACTTTGTAACCAAATGCAACATAGAAGAACAACGTGAAAGGGAACCTTAGATCTTGCATATAGATGGAACATTAGGATCATGCAAAGTGGGAGCTGGCATTATCCTTACTAGTGTCACAGGATTCATAATTGAGTGTGTAATACAAATACTGTTCTCAGCATCCAATAATGTAGTAGAATATAAAGCCATGCTCCTCGGGATCTAGGCATCTAGGAAGGTAAGGCCAGTAAAACTCACCATCTGGTATGACTCCCAGTTAGCCACTAGGCAAATCAAAAAAGAATTCTAAGCAAATGATATACAGATGGTGAGGTACTTGGAAAAAGTAAGACAACATATCACGCTCCTAGAAAAGGAAGGCATTGAGAAGCAAATATAAAAGCTAATACCTTGTTGAAAATAGCAATAGAATGAAGACCTTTTCCTAAAAATGTCGTAACACGATCCCTCATTTTGCCTAGCCACTCCGCCAAAGCAGTCTTCCCAGTTAGCACAGATAATTAGATGAGACCAATCGTCAAGTGACTAGAGGAAGGCAAGACTCCCGAAGAAGAATCTAAGCACATGAAACTCATAAGTCCTCAGGATATGCATATCACGAATGAATACTATACAGAAGATCCCATACTAATCCATGGCTTCAATGAGTAGAGCAAATAGAAAGGGAGTACATCCTGAGAGAAATCCATGAAGGGATTGGCAAAGCACATGATGTTGCCGAAGCCACTATGAGAAAGGTTCTTTTACAAGGCTACTACCGGCCCATAATAGTTCGGGATGCTAAAAACATGATCGAGAAATGTGACAATTGTAAAAAAAATACGGCCATACATCAACATTCCTCCAGAGCAGCAGAAGCCAATATGAGCATCATGGACATTCGCTCAATGGGTTATTGACATTATGGGACCTTTCGTAGTAGATAAAGCATACAAAAAGTTTCTCATAGTTGTCGTTGATCACTTCACCAAGTGGCCCTTAGCGGTTGCCACATCACTTCAAATAGGATTCAGAATTTTTTCTTTGATGAAGTTATATGCATATTTGACATTCTTGCCAAAATCATCACTAATAACGGTAAGCATTTCGATCATCAAGAGTTCATAACATTTTGTAATAACCTAAAGATTGACCTTTGTTTCACCTCTGTAGCACACCCCCAGACCAATGGAATGATGGAAATAACTAACCATACTGTCATGACCTAAAGAAGAGGTTAAGGCAATCTAAACATGAATGGATAGAGCACCTCCTAAATGTGCTATGGTCATATAGAATAACATCGAGGACTGCCACTGGTGAAACCCC
This sequence comes from Balakata baccata, assembly GCA_949630135.1. Lineage (NCBI taxonomy): Eukaryota > Viridiplantae > Streptophyta > Magnoliopsida > Malpighiales > Euphorbiaceae > Balakata > Balakata baccata. Next base: position 5,560 of record CATIWF010057558.1, on the reverse strand, counting down.
ATTCAAAACATTTAGGACGGAAGCAGTTACCCCTGTTGACATTGGCATCCTAAGCTTCAGAACAATCTACTATAATAAGGAAAGAAATGATGATAAGGTGAAAGGCAACTTCGATCTTGATGAATTCAGAGAAACTACAGCAATAAAAGCAGAAGCATACAGAAACAAAGTAGCGAGATTCTTCAACAAAGGAGTAAGACATAAAAGCTTTCAGAAGGGAGATCTAGTCTTGATGAGAAAGGATATTCGAAAAAGGGAAGCTAGGGTCAGGAAGTTAGACAAAAACTTGGTAAGTTCGTCAACCTATAAGTTATCAAACCAAACTGGAAAGGTACTCCCTCAAACATGGAATGCTAGAAACTTGAAGAAATACTTTCAGTAGAGGGGCAACAATGTAACCTATTTCCAAAAACAAAAATAAAGTTGTTTTTTCTTAAAGGCTATTGCAATCCTGTATATGGATGCATGTATAAATGGATCCCTTAAAAAAAAAGATGTCCAGGTCAAAATCCTACAATCCGTGTACAAATAGATCTCAATCCAAAAAGATCTGGAGATCTGTATTTCCAAAAATGAAAAGATCCATACATAAATGGATCCCCGTGGCAAAAAGAAAAGATTCGTTCATAAATGGATCTTTACACCAAAATGATCCAAAGATTCTCAGAGCAAAAGTTTGCTTACAAAATGGACATTCGTGTCCAAATGGATCCTTAAAAATATCAATGAACCCTAAAAATCAATAATCCGTATAGAAAGGGATCCATAGCAAAATGCATTTCAAAATAATAAAATCACTAAAAATTTGTAAGGCTGATATAAAAAAAAAGCCATTATATTAGTAACAGGTCAGGGTATAAAAAGTCTCACCTCGTCAACCGAGGACTATAGGAAAAGATAAAATTATAAAGAGAAATCAAGAGGCTGGACGAGACCCATCTGTCGAACTTCCCCTCATATTCGAAAGGTCTTCATGCCCCTCCACATCTTCCTCATTGTCGGAGTAGTGAACAAAGCTGAAATCCAAAGAGGAATACTTCACCTAAACCTATCAAAGGATAGACTCTTTGGCCTTCTTCTACATGTCAACAATTTACAGCACAATGGACTCTGCCTTCTCTTTTAATCGCTTGATCTCTCTCATGATCAGAGATGACCTGGTCCCAGTCCTTAGATTCTTGCCTTAGCTTCTCTTTTTCTTCTTCGCTGGACTTCAATTATCCATCGGCCTAGACAAGTTAGCCTTCCAGGGAGGTAATCACAGTGTCTTTGGCATCTATCAGGGCTTTCAGCTATTTCTCTTGGGTAGCTAGCTCAAGCTTCCACTGCTCCTATTTCTTCAGGAGGGAGTTTTCTAGCCAAACATAGTTCTCCTTCAAATTATCAATTACCTTTTGTGAAGCAACACTCTTCTTTTCCAAAGCATTGAACCTCTCATAAGCAGTGGCTCCCATCATCACAATCCGCCAAACTTAAAAGATACCAAAATATCATAATTGCAGATAAAAAGAAAGATAAAAGAACAGAAGAAGAAAAATAAGAACAAGCACATGGAATGAAAGTATGAGAAGCTACTTCTTAAGGTTAGATCCGGTGGCCAATCTCTACCGAATATCTACATCATTAGGCAATTAGCAAGCCCTTGCAAGATCATAACAGGTAGTTGGACATCTTATTGATGCCCCACTAGAAGACCCCTCATGTCTCAATAACATGACCTATTGAAAGTCTCTAAAGACCTTAAAGATGTCAAAAGAAGGGCCTCATTTGTTGGTTTTAGCAAAACCATCGTCCATATCAGCCTGATTCTCATCTACAACTGGAATTTTCTCTAATCTCGTTAGAGACAATGGTATGATCTCCCAGGACTCATTTTCCCCAACACCACCAGTTGCGGGGATAGAATGCATAGTCACTAGCACAATAGAAGCCTCGACAATGATCTTAGGATTTGTAGAAGGAGCAGGAGTAATCGCAAGCAAGCCGGTCTCCATAGCAATGTTAGGCTCTAAAACGTTACTCAAACCATGAGTACCTCCAAGACTTAGAACTCTATCCAAGCTGAGGTAAGAGGTCTTCCTCTTTTTCGAAGCCTTCACCAGTTTCCTCAAATCTTCTTTTACAAAAGAAATAAACGAGTCAATATTAGGATCTACCATGTATTTTACATATTGAGCAGACTTCAAATCAGTACAACCTCATAAGTTAGAAGCATATTCCTATTGATCATATAGAGCCAATAAGGATAGATACTGGTATCCCTTGGGAGGGGCATTTTTCTTCAGATGTTCTAAATTTTTAGCCTAGTCTGCAGAAAGTTTGGGTTATCGGTATGTGTTATCCGAACGGGCATTCCAGGATAAGGGGAGATCTCCCCACCCCTCTGGATTACTAATAAAAGGAATTTTTTTTTCCACGCAGTATGTGACTTAGGCAGATCTGTGAAAAAGGCATGCCCAGGATGAGCCTGTAAATAATGGTGCTCCTCCCGATGGTTTAGAAAGAAAATATGCTGGAAGATGTTTAGGCTTAGGGGGATTGTCATCTCCTCACATAGTCGCTTAAATATGTTAATCAGGAGCCAACTATTGGGAGTAAGCTGGCTCACCAAGATATAGTATAACCCTAACGAAGAGATGAAGGGGGAACCGCAAACCTAATTTCAAGAACTCTTCATATACCCACATTCTATCTTCCTCTACTGAAGTGATCCCTTTTTTTTCCTGTAACACTCAGCGTATATAAAGCTGAGATCATATATTAGAAAGATATGATGGGGAGGTGCTGCTCACCCAAGGTACTTTTCGTGAAATCTACCATTCAGATATTTCGGTAAGGATGAACAAGAGGCAAATGCTATGTAAGCCTAGTGATAGGGTTAGCTACGATAGAAGTAGATGGCCGAGAAGATGTCATACCTTGAGCCATAGGGACATTAGCCCCACCGATGTAGAAAGCCTAGAGGACAAAGCTCCCAACCTTTAGGATATGGGGATCTCATCAAACTCATCTTAATCTAAAGGGGCAGAAACCCTAGAGTGTTTCCTACGCTTTAATGAGGCATCTTCTATCTCCATATCTGAGATTTCCATGACATCCAATGCCGCATCTCTACCCCTTATCGAGGGTTTTGACATCTCAGGAGAACCTAACCTCTTATTATAGTCCGTAACTTTATTATTGCTTCCAAAATCAGAAACTGATAGGAGAACACATAGTAAAACCCTAAAGGAAAAAGACAAGTCTTCTCAAAAGTGCCAAATTATGCAGAAACGAAGAAGAAGAAAAGAGATGAGAAAAAACTTACTTGAAACGCTCATCGTGCCTGTGGAAACATCGCTAGAAATGGGTTGGATGGGCAAATAGCTAGGGGAAGTGGCTTGAGAAGCGCTGAAAAGTGCTAGAATTCATCGAAAAACCCTAGAAAACACAAATGACGCATAAAGGAAAAATGAGAAAATGAAAAGACTCAAGGAAAGTGAAAAGTTCAGAAGAACATTAGTTATATATGCAGACCTAGCCAAATAATCATACGACATGGCAAATTGACATTTATGATAGGCGTAACTCCCTAAGCAGTGATTTTTTTTAATATTAAACAAAAGGCGCCAAAAATAAGGAATAAATGGACCCTTTAGTAGAACATTAATGATCGACACTTTAGGGAGGGAACTCTGATACCATCCAACATGAGCATAGAACCCTTGAAGCACCGATCCATATATGGCAAAATGACTAGCAGAACAGGCAAAGATATGATGATCCATTCAAACCACAATCCCTCACATTGCTCATACATGGATCACTGTATGACAAGGTCACAACCCCTATACTGCATCATTACTTTCTAATCGGAAGAAACCTTAGAGCTTGGAATCATGTGGTTAATCTCTTCATCTAATGATTCAGAGACTCCAATAATGACAAAAGGGATAGTACTCTCACGGCGCATTAAATGCAAGTACAACTCGAGCATGGCGCGTGATGGCTTGCATAAATAATGAGCAAAAAATCATGCTTTGACAAATATGACTTCAGCCATATTGAGAAAAGGAATGATATGGCAGCTACAGGGGAAAAATCCTATGAAAACCCTAATCAACATGCACATAGGACATGTTAGCTCTCAGAATTATCTTTGTTTCATCTATTTCTTCTCCTTCCTCCTACTGACTTGAGAATCGGAGTGGTATCGCTAGAGTATTCCAGTTCGCCATTCACTTTCGATCTTACAGGAATGCAAAGTTAGAAACAAGAATTATCAGTATTCTATTATTGTTTTAATTTTCACAATTGAGAAGAAGAAATTACCATGTACTAAATACATTATTTAAGCGTAAATTGCATCAATTTCCTATCAAATTTAAGAGATTCATGTTTATTTCAAATTATTAATTTGTTTATTATTAAGAGTTATATATAAAATAAAGATAGTAAGTATTTAAAGATAATTTTATCTATCCTCGTATTCTCACTTTTGTATATTATTATTATTAAAGCCATGTTGGGCCTATAATTCCGATAATGCCTGGTCCATGTACACTAAATGCATTGGTTAGTTTAGGCTAATTGGTTTCTTGTAGGCTGAAAGCTATTTTTTTAAATAAAAATCAACCATTTTTTTTTTTTTTTTTGCCCTTTTGATTGTTGAAAAAGAGAGAAACTATGTAAAAGTGCAAATGGTCACACTCTCATATATGAAAATCTTCTCCGCAACAAAAATGTAATTTATTATATCTATTTTTTACCAATTTCTGTGTAATATATATTAAAATATTTGTACTTTACCAATTTATTTATTTATATTACTTATTTTATATTAAAATAAAAATCTATAAATATAATAAAGCTGAGTAAACTAACACTATAGCTACTACAGTGTTAATACATTTTTACCCTTAATAAAACGCCACCGTTTAATTTATGTACAACAACCTTCGAAGCGACGCCGTCCAGCACTATTGTAGAACATTATTCCCTGTTGTAACAAAACAACTGATTTTTACATACAACCTCATAATTAATGTGTCTGATAGTTTAGTGGGAGGACTTTATTTTTTTTTACATTAAATCTCTCAAATACCCTTCTATTTACCTGTCGTGTAGTCCCTATACTTATATATATATAAAAGACTTAATGGTCTTTTTAGTTTATGTGACCCTTGCAATTTTTTTTCTCTGTCAACTAGATCTAATTGTTTTCTACATAGTGCTTTATCTGCACAACCTCAGTGCAATGCCTAAGCACCCACAATGCCTTCATCGTGCCGACACATGCAACTCAACCGACATGCTCTTGTTAGCTACCTCATTTGTTCCTTGCAAACAATTTTTGCTTGTATATTAATATAGATGAGACAAAGCGATATAACAAAATTAAATTATGTAGCATAAATTAAAAGCACTATCATCTTTTATGTATCATATACAAAGTTTAATTCATATACTTATTAAATTGATTTTTTCGTTCCAAATCAAAATCCAAATGCAATTCCTTTTCATAAGGAGGTTAATGTATACCTAAAGGAAACTAATTGGAAAGGGAAGTAGCCTGTGCTTT
>CATIWF010057545.1:0-50826 GCA_949630135.1 Balakata baccata | reverse complement strand
ATATATATATATTTTTGCCCAAAATTATGTAATCATTTAATAATCATGTAACAAATAGTCATTTCTATTTATTCAACTTATTTAATTAGCCATTAGCCCATTTACTCAAAAACCGGACTAATTGGATAACGAGTTGGGAATAGGAGCGCTCTTCGAGCTTAAGCCACCCTATTCACTTGTCTGTGTATTCCTATAATTATGCTCGTCACGAACTTGAGTCAAAGGCGCTCTCCAAGCTTAAGCCACCTTGATTGAATAACGTGATTAAGTTGCCAGAATAATGGACAAGAGCGCTCTCCGAGGTTAAGCCACTTTGTGCAATAATTAAGAATCATATAGAAATTTCCTACAATACTGTAAAAGACCTTCAATGACATGTCATTTATCCTAAGTCTTGTCCTTGTAAAGAGGAATAAGCAATTATACATATTCATAATTTATTTCAACACAATAGGTTATAATTTTATCTTATTCCATACTTGCATATCATATGATATAATTTACCTTATTAGGGCTTACAAACCTCATATAAAATACATAATTATATACAAAGAAAGAAAATTCCAACAATTTAACATATATATATGCCACACAATATTTATGAGGCCAAATTCCTAATATTCCTTTCAAATCAGATTTCTGCTATAATATTGGAATGCATTTATCACCCATTTAGGAACTGAATTATAACTCGTGGTCTTCTAAAAAGTTTTAGCTTAATGTCTTACTTTCATATGCAGCAAGAATCACATAAATCCGAATTTTATAGCATAAGTTTTAGCTCAAATATCACAAGTTGTTCACTGAAAATTTGCCCAATATATTATGGACAGCTCAATATTCGACTTTTATAGCCCATTTTTGGCCTATTTACAAATAGAATCTGAATCCATGTTCTTCATAAAAGTTTTAGCCCTATGTGTATAGTTTCATTTCCAATTAGTTTCATGCAAATCTGAGTTATATAACATGAGTTATGGCTAAAGGCATCAAGGCTGTTCCACAAAATTCTAGCAACATCACAAATACCATAGTTCACCAAAAAATTAGATTAAATTCATATACATCCTTGATAGTCATAAATCATCATAATTATCATTTCCAACATTAATATTATACCAATCATCATCTCAAGATATAACAACCACCATTTTAAAAATGCAAATGGCATGAGTTTAAGAATAAACATGCATATATGTATTAACATCAAATGGAGCCTCAAAAACCTTAAGCCCTCAAGCTTGCCCTTCCCTTTGGGGATTACCACCACCCTCTATATCACCTAACAAGACATCAACATGCCTCTTTTAGGCTAAAGAACAAACATATGTAACATAACTCTACTCTTTAAATATAAACCCAACTTTAACTATCAAACTATCTCTTTTAACTCAAAATTCATGTCAAGTTTCTTTTTTAACTAATCTAGATTCTAAAAGAAAGATTTTTAATTCTTCAAAACCATAGCTTGACTAAAGAACTAACTCATATGAAATAGGTCTCTACTAAACATAAAAATAGTAGAAAACAAGAGAAAAGAAGAAGACAAGATGATTTTTAGGTTCACTTACTTCTTCCTTTACCAAAGACAATGTGGATTTGGGTGTTTAGCTTCTTCCTTTCTTCTTTCTCCAAGAAAATGATTTTTTTAGCTCCAACAACTTCCTCTTTCTTCTTTTATAAAGGGTTTTGGGCTATATAAGTGGTTTTTCCTTTAGTTTTTGGTAATTTTGGCTTCCTTTGAGCGAAAGAAAGTAGAAAAATGGAGGGGTGAAGATGGAGCACGAATTTGGGTGGAAAAGTTAGGGTTTGGGGTTGATGTTAATAAGGAAGAAGAAGGGTTTTTATACTTTGGTAAAGATGTCACTTTGGTCCCTTCTTGTTTTTGCCAAATACCCACTTAAAACTTTAGCTTTTACTTCTTTCTTATAACTTTTATCAACTTTATATTTTTTAATTAAATCACCCACAACAAAAATAAAATCTTTTATTAATCTTTAAACCTCAATTTTAGACTCTAATAATATTAATTGCGGTGATTAAACATAGTAATTATCCTGACCTAAATTACGGGCATTACAATTTTTTCCTGTTACCAATTTTTATTTTTTTTTCAAAAATACCAGTGTGTTTTCTCTTTTCATTTTTATCGAAATCAATTTCTTTTGTGCCCAATTTTTTCTTCTATTGCCGTTCATTTTTCTTCTCTCTCTCTCTCGTATGTCCTACCTGAGACATCATGATGACAACAATGTTTATAGTGTATATTGATGTGGAAGAAGTTGTTACAACTACAATGACAATGGTGTTCAGCTGTTGGAGCGGTGTTCTAATGCAATGACAGCGGTGTTCGTAGTAGTTAAGTCGCTGAATATATTAGATTTGATGAATTTATGATAATATTGCTGTAATTAAAGTTTTTTTTTGTTTAATTGAATCTGATTCTCAATGAAATTTTGAATTAAATGTGTTAGTTTGAAAATTTCTTGGTAATTTTTAATTGTGATTGAATTCTATTTTATTCTTCTTCTTTGTTCTTTTTTTTTTGTGTGAAAAACACTAAAATATTCTCAAGGTATATTTGGGATTTCTGAAGGTATTCATAAGGTATTCGTAGCGAATTTCTTCCAGGAAATTATTAAGAATTACTAATGATATACTCAAAGTATTTCTAAGGTATACCCAAAGAATTTTCAATGAAGAAGAAGATATTCCCAAATAAAACCCAAGTTATTCCCAAGGTATACTCAAAGGCTATACAATGAACTATATGATTCTTATTTAATAGTCCACAAGGAATAACACAAGCTAAACAAACACCTTAAATGATTTGTTAATTATTTATTTTTTTCTTCTTTTTCTATTTGTTTCTCTGTTCTGTTAAAAATAAACTAAGATATTCCTGAGATATACTAAAGACATTTTGAAATGTATACTCAATGTTTAGCAATGAATTGAATCCTATTAGTTTGAGAATTTGTGATGTTTTTGAATTTGAATTCAATTCAATTTTTTTCTTCTTCTTCTTTTCCTTTAATGATTGAATTCTTCTTTTTCTTCTTTTGTATTTTTTTGGTAAAAATTGAATCAAAGTATATCCAAGATATGTTGAAAGTATTCCAGAGATATATCATCTAGGCAATTAGTGAATACTCAACAATAAATTGAATGTTAGTTTTTGAGAATTTGTGATTCTTTTGAATTTGGATTCAATTTTATTTTTCTTGTTCTTCTTCTTTAATGATTTAATTCTTGTTTTTGTTCTTCTTTTTTTTTTTAATGAAAATTGAACCAAAGTATATTGTAGGTATTCCAAAGATATACCATCTAGACACATTTCAGGTGACTTTGAAAAACCGGTACTATTATAATTATTTTCGAGCGTTTTCGATAAAATTGAAAAAAAACTTTAAGCAACGGTAATTTTGTAAATATTTGTACATTTTTTCCATTTCTATAAAATTTCCTATTTTTAATATATAATTAGAATAAATTATAAATACTAAAAATGTAAGTAGTGGTAAAAAATTTATCAAAAAATTAAAACAGTAACAATTAAATTATAAATTATGTGCATATTGATAACAAATATAGTTGAATGACTTGATGGTGTTGTTATTTTAGACTCACATAAAAAATGAGTTCAATTTTATACATTAACGTCATAAAATTTGTAGCATATGAAATTATTTTTAACATATAAATTTTTTAATTATTTGAACATATTGCTATTATAAATTTCATAATAATTTTGTTAACTGCTTAACACATTTAATTTAAATCTATAAAATGTATATAATTATAAGTTTAAGTTATATTATTGTATATAATAAAAATATAAAGTTATACATAATATTATAAATAAATTAATATATTCTTATTAGTTATTATAAATAGTAAAATTATAAATATCTAAATATCAATTCTTTTGGTACAATTCAGTTTCAGAACAATTCGGTACAATTCAGTATAGTTATCGGTACAGATATTACTAAAAGATCAAAATCTGTCAAAAGTAAAGTTAATAGTACAATTTGGTCTAATTCTAATTAAAAAGGTCAACAATATAATTCGGTTATGAATTTTTTTTTTGTGGTTTTTCGATCCAATTCAGAATCCGTCTACAACTCTAATGAAAGGAAGACGATCTCTTCCCATTTCAACCACATCCCACATTGATAGCCCATATTTGACAATTTTCACCTAAAAAAATAGGTACAAGGGCAGAATATTTGCTTGAAGCCATTTAAAGACAATTGCTAGTTTTTTTTTAATGATAAACCTTGCTGGTTTTCCCTCTTATACAGTCCCTTAGGACCTATTTAACCCTGATACCACTGTTAGAATTTGAAACTCAAAAGAATGACTTTAGAGAAGAGAAGACAACAACAACAAATACACAACTTTCTTTAATTTCTTTTCTCAAGTTTAACATAAAAGAGGGCTACTTATATATAGCAGTTGATATTAAAAAAGATTGATTTTTACCCATAAAATATCTTACAAGTAATCTATACATTCATACCCTGCAAAAAGTAAAACATTAAAATACAAATAGTACCCAAGCATATCCTACAAAATCACCCATAACATCACTACAAAACCATAATTGACAGAACAAAAAGTCTTCTTATCTGCGAAAAATCTCACTACTTTAACAGTTTCATTGATTGTGCTTAATTTGCATTTCACCCAAATTTCTTATGCTTCATAATTGCCAGAAAAAACATACCTAAAGATCTTGATATTGATCTTTAAAGCTACCTTTTTTTTTTCATTTTTCTTTCAAATATACTATTCAGTGATAATTTCTGACAATCCTCCACCAAAACCAGTTGCAAACTGTCTACGTTTGCGACAACATTCTTTCATATAACTCTTACAGCAACCCCCAATTTCTGTCTTCTCCAAGCTCACACAAGCTTCCATTGTTGATCTTCTTGTTTCAGTACAATTCATATCCTCATGAATATCATCAATGGCAGAAATGCAAGTTGACTTGCTGTTATGACCATTACAACAATTGTTGATGACAGGGTGGAGCTGCAGCTGATGATCAACGATCTTCTCTAATGAATCATCCTCCATGTGAATTTCTGTACGGTCTTTATCAGAGTGTTTAGAGCGGCAATGACCATTTGTTTTCATCTTTTTGGCTCCTTTTTCTATATGATCATGAGTAGAATGGTTTGAATTAGTGTCAAAATCGAATGAATCGCAGCTATAACCACCACATTGCTTCAGCCCACTCTGCTTCTCTGTCAAGTCTGAACACTTATTTGGGCTCATTAGTGTTTGACGATTATAATTAGTAGTACCCTCGCATGTTGAAGCACAACTCTGAGAGCCTTGAGTACTTCTACATGATTTATCCTGCTGCGGGTTTGAGCAACAGTCGCTGCGGTTATGATTAATTTTCTTACTAGCAGATGATGATTTCAAGAATGTTCTTCCATGGTTATGGTTATCGCGTAAAAGCAACATGCTGTTGAAGATCACAAGCAAGGATGTTCCAACATCAACAAGAACAGCAGCCCAAATAAGTGGGTGACCAGCAAACGCCAGGGCAAGGATAGCAGATTTCGTAGAGAGAGATATAATGACATTCATGATTACTTTCCTGCGGGCTTTCCTCGCAAGCTTGATAGTTTTCGGTACTTTCCTAATATCATTGGACATAAGAATCACTTGCCCTGTCTCAGATGCAAGTGCTGAACCTGAAATCCCCATTGAAATGCCAATATCAGCTGTAGCCAATGCAGGGGCATCATTCACACCATCCCCAATCATCGCGGTTATCCCTTCGTTCTTGAATTCTTTAATAATAGAGGCCTTGTCCTCCGGCAGGAGCTGAGCATGGACTACTTCAAGAGCGTTTCCTAGCTGCAAATTGCATTATAGTCGAACAATTACACTGTCCATACAGTCGCATACCATTAATATTTTAGACAAAATGCATATAATTTATAGATGAACCTGCTGTTGAGCATGCATAGCTGCAGCTTGAGTATCTCCTGTGAGCATAGCTGTTTTGATTCGCAACGATTTAAGCTCCTCAATTGCCTCTTTAGCTCCTGTCCTGCAGGCATCAGAGAGACTGAAAATTCCTACAATAGTGCCTCCGTAAAATACATATCCCATACTCTTCCCTTCCACTGCATCCAATTCACGCATCGAAACTCCTGTTTCGCATCCAGCTCGAATACCCATCTTTTGATTTCCGATATAAATTTGTTTCCCATCAATTATTCCATGAATCCCTTCACCAGGAAAATTCTGAAACTCCACCACCTTATCCGGGTTCGCCTCTATAGAAAGACTCTTTGCATAAGCAACAAGTGCTGCTGCCATTGGATGACTGGACTTGCTCTCAATGCTTGACACCCTAAACAATTCTTAAACACGAAGATATGTACAATTATATATCATCATAACAACTAGTTTCAAATCTTTGAGAGAATGAAGAAAGAAGAATCAATGAAGACTTTAATTACCAATAAAGCAATGTGTGCAGGCTGAGATCTTGGGATAGAGAATGGAAATCTGACACAACAAATTCACCTCTTGTTATAGTACCGGTCTTGTCAAAAGCCATAACCTTATCCTTTGCAAGTGTTTCAAGAAAGTCCCCTCCTTTGATTAAGACACCCATAGTTGCAGCCTTTGTGAGGGCGCATAATGTTACAACAGGTGTGGAAAGTATAAGAGCACAAGGGCATCCACTCACTAAGAAAACTAATGCCAAGTGAAACCAGTGTTTGAGGTTTTTAACTCTTAATGCAAGAGGAACAATTGCTAATCCAGCTGATATAACTATAATAGCTGTCAAATGCAATCCACAACAAAAATATACAACTCAATACCTAAATTTTTATAAAATAAAATAAAAAAATTGATCAAGTGTATACATATATATAAACAAACAAACCTGGAGTGTAATAAAGAGCACATTTGTCTATAAATCTCTCAGATTTAGACTTGTTGCTTTGAGCTTCTTCTACTATCTTCGCCATCTTAGCTACCACACAATTTTCAGCAAGAGCAGTTGTTTTAACACTAATGTAGCCTGAAAATTATCATTGTTAGTACCTATAAGCCTGGAAATACCAACCCAAGGGGGAAAAGGAAAGGAAAACACATTTCGTATTTTCGACTTTATGGATTTGTGCAGTTAAGTCCGTCAACTGAACTTTAAAAAAAAAATATCCGTCAACTGAAAATTAATTCAACAAACTGTTGGATTATGGGATCCGCGATCTCCCTTAGAGATTCGTTGTCATGTATGGGCATGGCGTCAGTGCTTGATAGCCCAACCTGCCGAGGTACTCATGTACCTTGCGAAGCTCCTCATGTCAGTCCACCACTTAGTAGTGGAGCTCTGTGCTGTCATGGTGAACTGTGGGAGTACCTTATAGGAATCCACTTTGGGTTTAAGGAAATAAAGTTGCGCCTCTGTTATAAGCAATTGCTTTTAGCTTAGTGATAAGCACTTGATCCTACAATTGGTATCAGAGCGAGGTTGCAGGTTCATATCCCTTGTGTGTCGCTGGAGGAGATCGTTGGATTATGGAATCTATGATCGCCCTTAGGAATTCACTGTTGCGTATGGGAGTGGCATCGGTGCTTGATAGCCTAACCTGTCGAAGTACTCATGTGCCTTGTGAAGTCCCTCATGTCCGTCCATTGCTCAGTAATAGGGCTCTGCGCTGTCGTGATGAACTATAGGACGTGACTTACAAGAATCTACCTTGGGTTCAATGAAATAAAGTTACGCCTCTATCATAAACAATTGCTTTTGGTTTAGTGGTAAGCGTTTGATCCTACACAAACTACTCAATTATCAATGTTGAACTATTTGAATTCCTCAATTACGAAATTGATTATTATTTGATAGATGTCAAGTGCTTCATAATTAGAGACTAAATTAATTCAAAATCGATAGTAAAGAGAATGAAATGAACAAATTTTCACTTAACGGACTTAACTGCAAACATTCATAAAACAAGAAAAAATTAAAATATGTTTTTTTTTTCCTTTTGAGATAAAAAAAAAGAGGTTTTTGAGATTACCATTAAGGTTGATGGTGCCAGCCCATACAGTGGAATCCTTTTGTTTGAGAACAGGATATGATTCACCAGTTAAGGTTTTCTCATCCACTTCACAATCGCCAGCAACAACAATTCCATCAATAGGTATAGTTTCGCCAGCTTTAACAGCCAGAACCGTGTTGAGCCTCACGTCGTCAGCATCAACTTCTTCCCCAGTTTCAGCTATCACTGCTTTTTGTGGAGTTATGCTCATCAAAGATGACATTGCAGCATTGGCCTGAGAACCCAAGTTTTACTTTTCTGTTTAACATATAAATCTCCAATCTTGGAAATCAAACATATCAGCTTTCTCATCTTATTTAGAAAAATAAGAACTATAGTCTACCTTGTGGCCTGCCCTTGACTCAAGCCATTGTGCAATGGTGAACAGAAATACAATGGAGCCTGCTTCCAACAAATCAAGCATTGCTAGTGTCCCCGCCACTGTCAACACAAATTAATACACTGTTTTTCAAGACAAGTTAACATTAGAGTACTCAATTAATCTATGTTACTTAGAAGTTTTGCCTAATTATATCTGATAGCTTTCTTCTGTTAATTATTTCATAACTATCAAACAATAGTGTGGACAGTGGTTTTATAATGAAATAGAAATTCAATAGCAATTTTATTATAAATTATCTAATAATAATAATAATAATAAAGTTTTCGGTAAAGGAGTGGGTTAGGTAGTTTTGTGCAAGTCCATATAATGTGATGATGTTCACTCAGAAAAATAAAATAAAAAAATGAAAATGCTGCTTTCTGGCATCGAAAGGCTAACCATTGTTTGAATAAGTTATTTAAGTCTTGAAGAAGACGTATCAAATTCATATACAACTTTTTGGGGGTGGAGTTTATGGCAAAACGATCTCCTTTTTATGAAAAAAAGAAAAAAAAGAAAAAAAAAAGTAAACTATAATATGAAACTAATAGTATCAGAAGAAGATGGAAGCAATAGCTTTCAAGAAGATAAGTGAAGGAAATTAAAAAAAGATAAGTGAAGAATAAAGTTACCTGCAACCAGAGCAAGAATACTGATATCAATCCTAGGATTTTTTATGGAAAAATTTCTTATGGAAGCAATAGCTTTCAAGAAGATGGGAAAGATGCCAAAGGCAACTGCTCCTAAAGCCAGCCAACGTAAAGGATGATAAAAGAACTTCAACAATGATAGCACAAGCAACACTCCACTGGCTATTACAAGTGGACTTGGCCATTTCTTCTGCAAACTTGTATCTCCTTTTACTCTAATATTTGCTTCTAACCTTGCTTCATTCAGGGCTTTAACTGCCATAATATATAAATTACATTAAATATATATATATATATATATATATATATATCAATTTAGTACATCTGCAGATCTCTTGTCTAGTTGATGAAAACATTTATTTAAACACTTAAATTTTTTAATTATAAATTAAATTTATTTATCACAAATCACCAAACCAATACCCGACCAGAAATTTTAGTATTGACGGTTCATCACGATCGACCTTTGGCCAAAATTTTTAATTTTTGCCTTTATTAATGAGAGCAACTACTTTGCTGGGGTAAATAAATTGTTTATAAGAGGATTTGATATGATAACAGCCATGTGAGTATCTACGTATTAACCCAATCTGGAAATTGCATGAAACTTCCGATCGAAAAAGTAACTTTTTGACAAAAGAAAAATGATAAAAGAAATTGGAATTTTACGAATTTGAAGCTGAGAAATGAGGAGATTATCATGAATAACAATGGCAGTTTTTGTTGGGACGATAACTGAGTATTCTTTAACACCATCAAGAGATTTAAGGATGTTCTCAACCAGAGCAACTTCCGATGAGCAGCACAGTCCTAAAACCTCAAAGTAGCTTTTTTCAAACTTTTTTGCTGCCTTATTCGTTTTGTCTTCTCCATCCATCGCTCTCTTTTTTCTTGATATTTAATTTCTGCAACCAACTCACCAGCAATCAACTCGAGAATTATTATGCCAAAATAACACAAATTAGCTTTTAGATGGGAAAAAAGAAAAAGAATTCATAAAAAGAACACCCAACAAGAAAGGCTAAAAGGTAATGAAAATTACAAAAACCAATTAGAAAACCAAGAAAATGAAGAATAAATATATGGGTTGATGAGGAGAAAAGCTACCTTCTAGCAAGAAAAATAAATTTGCTTTGAAGATTTGTTTATGAAGGCTAGAAGAAGCAACGTATATATAAGAGGTCACAGGCCACAAGCTCTCTAATCTGACAGTTGCAACGATCCCTCAATCGGTATTCCCCTAATTAAATTTGACTATCAAACTACTATAATATATTGTAAATATATGTTAAAAATATGAGCATGTTATAATATGAATGTCAAGATGCACGCCGCAAGCTCTAGTTGTAACCTTGCCTAGTTCCTCCATCGGTATTCAATTAGTATATATATTGTACTTATAAGAATGTTGCAATCTAAAATGAATTGAGTTATAACTTTTTCAGTTTAATTAGATATTTTGAATTCAAATTTTGGGTATGCAACTATTTTAAAATTTTTTAATAAGAATTTTGTTATTCTTGAGTTCTTATCCAGTATGAATAAAATTAGTTTTGGCCTATTAACATATAGATTAGGAATACTTGTGATCTAAAAAAATAAAAAAAAGTTGCCACCAATGCAAGGAAACATCCGCTACTGCTATAATATATTGTAAATATATGTTTAAAATATGAGCATGTTATAATATGAATGTCAAGATGCACGCCGCGAGCTCTAGTTGTAACCTTGCCTAGTTCCTCAATCGGTATTCAATTAGTATATATATATTGTACTTATAAAAATGTTGCAATCTAAAATGAATTGAGTTATAACTTTTTCAGTTTAATCGGATATTTTGAATTTAAGTTTTGGATATATTAAAATTTTTTAGTAAGTATTTTGCTATCCTTGGGTTCTTATCCAATAAGAATAGAATTAATTTCAGCTCATTAACATATAAATTAAAAATACTTGCGATCTAAAAAAGTAAAAAAAAAGTTGCGGCCAATGCAAGGGAACATCCACTACTACTATAATATATTATAAATATATGTTTAAAATATGAGCATATTATAATATGAATGTCAAGATGCATGCCGCAAGCCTTCCTTGTAACCTTGCCTAGTTCCTCAATTGATATTCAATTAGTATATATATTGTACTTATAAAAATGTTGCAATCCAAAATGTATAAATAAGTTAGCACGTAACTCTTTTAGTTGTTATGTTATGAATCAGCAACAAGATAATGGACCAAAAGGGGGAATACAGCAGATAAATGAGGAAATGGAAGTGCAGACCCACAATGGAGAGGAATTGGGCGATAATGAAGGAAAGAAGCAGGACCTGGTCCATCCAAAAGAGCTCAAGGAGTCAATCCAGCTTGAGGATTACAAAAACATAGAAGATGAGCACTTGGCATAGCAGCTGTTGTATTGCAATGCTGTCAATTTTAGTTAAGATAGTTATTAGTTATATGAATCAATGTCTGAAGTGGAGAGTTGGAGCAGTGTAATTGGTTGAGTGAGCTAGATTGTGCTGGCTTTGCATTGCTGTAATTTTTCATTTCCATTTTGATTTGCATTTCATTAGTACCAACAAGTATATATGCAGGGAAATGTGACTGCTATTGGCATTGAAGAATGAAATACAACTAGTTTCCCTCAGTTTCTGTTTCTGTCTTTCTCTCTCACTTTTCTTCTCTGGTTCTCTTCTCTATCTTTTCTTTTTCCTCTTCTTCTCTAATCCCTTCTTCCTCCTCTTATGCCCTGCCTTCTTCTCAAATTCTTCTTACTTATCTGTTATGACTTCCGGGCCACAACATCTGGTATTAGAGCTCGATCACAATGCTCTCCGCTAGCTAATTTATGTCCTCTATTGATTCACAGGAGCAAGTCCAAACCTATAAAGTGGTGAAAAATAAGAAACCCACTATGGCAGAAAATTCTAGAATGAGAGAAATGGAGGAGCAACTGCTTTTTACCTTGGAATATCAAATGGATTCTCGTTTCAGGAGTTTTGAGATCACCAAAAGCAAATGTTGAGGCATATATTGACTGATATGGAAGCTCGTTTTCATCGAGTTCTAGAGATCATGCTGGACAAACCCAATCGTGGAAAGGAACTCATGGAAAACCACCCATCCTACTGCTGAAACCATTTCCAGTTCAGAAAAGGGTATCTTACCCACTCCTCAATCTCAGGAGAAAAAGGAAGGTGGCTTCGATAAGGGAAGGTATGAGCATATTCCTATCAAAGGACCAAAGGTTGAGCTGCCCCCATTTGATGAAGATAATCCTTGCAATTTCGTACGTAAGTGCCACAAATACTTTCAGTTTTATAATGTACATGAAAATCAGAAGGTAGAGCTAGCTACCTTGTTCTTTGGTGAAAGAGCTGATAACCGGTTCCAAGGATGGCTTGTCCATCAAGATGAAATCACCTGGGAAAGATTTGCAGAGGATTTGTGTGTGAGATTTGGTGAATGAACGGCAGCAGATGTCGTAGAAGAATTTAACAAGCTTCATCAAACAGATATGGTTCTCACTTACCAGGAGAAATTTGAGGAGCTCAAGGCATTAATGCAACGGTTCAATCCTGGCCTATTACAGCCTTATTTCATCTTAAGCTTCATCAGTGGCCTGAATGATGAATCAAGGGCCAATGATTAAGATGTTCAAACCTCAAACTCTTAATCAAGCTTATGAGCAAGCCAAGCTACATGAGCAGTCCTTTAATGCAATTTTCAACAACCAAAAGCGCTTTAACAGGAAGTCTCAACTCCTCAAACCAGCCAATGTTCAAGGCTTCTCTACTAAACCAGCACCTATGGTGACTAAATTGGCTACGCCACCTGGAGCCGTACTAATCCAGGAGAATAACACTAGATCCAGCTTGTTTGAACAGAAGAGAGCAGCTGGCCTATGCTTTAAATGCGGAGACAAGTATTCCCCAGGTCACCAATGTAAAAGTAAGCAGCTGCTGTCAATGGCTGATGACTTGGTGGAGGAGAACCAGCATGACTAACATGAAGAATTTGATAAAGATGAGGTGAATGGAGAGCTATCAATGACAACTCTAACAGATCAGTCTTCTCCTAACACCCACAAAATCCAAGGGATAAGCAATGGCATACCACTGATCATTTTGATAGATAGTGGTAGTACATATAGTATCTTGGACCTAAAAGTAGCTACCAAAAATTCAGGCCACTGTTGCTAGAACCAATCCCTTGTTAGTTACTGTTGTTAATGGCCAAATGTATGGGGTTTCAGTGGGAAATGCAGGGTCATAGTTTTCAATTTGATATAAGGTTGTTGGATTTAGGAGGCTATGATATGGGGTGGATTGGATGAAAGAGCACAATCCTATGCTCTTTGAATTTACAGAAATGCAGCTGACTTTTTCTAAGGGGGGTAATCAATCAGATAGTCTTGAAATGGATGATAGAAGGGGAATCACTAAGATTATTTTTGTCTATTTTCCCTCTAAATCTTTATTCTTTTCCACTTTACCACTTAATAATTAACATATATATATATATATATCGCCATATATATTTGAACAAATTTTTTAGCGCATGAAAAGGTTTTTAACAAAAGAAGCAACCAATGAAATTTTTGGTTCGCAGGTTGATGATGCATACCATTGGTCCCAGGGGCAAATTCAGAAGCTAATAACAGTGGGGGCAAATTTTTGTTTATATAATAATTTTGGAGAAATTGCTAAAAAAACATGAATTTTTAATGTTGTATCAAAATTAAATTGTATTTTTTATTTTCTCATTTAAATACATAAACTTTTAAAATTTTATCAATTTATGAATTACGACGAAACTCTACTGATATGATATAAAATTTCTGCAAGATTAAAATGGCTTTATTGACTAGAAAGCTGAGTCATTTTAAAAACTTTAAAGCATCATTATTTTTGTTTTTTCTAAAATTTTAAAACATAAATCTCTCTTTAAATTTGAAAAGTAATACATGTAGCTATCGTATTTGGGAGTTGTCTATTTAGCAGAGTAAGGAAAAATAAAAATTTTACTGTCAACAAAGTTTTGCCGAATAGATTTAGATTTTAAAATTTTAGAAAAAACAATGGCATTTTAAAGTTTTTAAAATGACTCAACTTTTTAGTCAGTACATCCATTTTAATTTCGCCGGAATTTATGTTATGTCAGCAGAAATTTGCTGTAATTTATAAATTGATAAAAATTTAAATGTTTGTGTATTTAAATTAAAAAATAGAAAATATAATTTAATTTTGATACAATTTTAAAAGTTCAAATTCTTTTTTGGCAATTTTTTCAATAATTTTTAATAGTAAAATATGTATTTCTAATAAATTCAATAAAAAAATTATAATAAGGACAAAGATAGATTTTAATATAGGGGAATATATATATATACTCATTTTAAAATTTAATTAGAAAGTGGGCACAAATGGCGAGTTATTATATTATGCACCTGAGTGCACAATATTAAGTGCTCCAAAGACCTATTAGCGTATGTAGAAGTTAAAAATTATTAATTTTTTTATAAATTTATTATTTAATAACTGTAAATACATTACTTAAATAACTGTAGATTCATTATTTAATAATTATAGATACATTATTGCATAATTATAGATTCATTATTTATTTTCATGAATTAGTTTCATCTTTTATTGTATGTTTCTTTATTTACTTATCAAGTTCAGATTCATTATTTGAACTGTAAATATATTATTTTATAACTGCATATTCATTATTTGTTTCATGAATTTCTTTCATTTTTTCTTGTGTGTCTGATTATTTTCTTATTAGGTTCAAATTCATTATTTAATAACTGTAAATACATTATTTTATAACTGTAAATTCATTATTTGTTTTCATAAATTTCTTTCATCTATATTTGATTATTACTTGAATTCTTACAAATCAAACTCTTACAAATCGTATTCTCAAATGAAATATGTTCATCTATTTTCAATCGAATAAAGAATTATGGAAAAATAAATCGAACAATATAAACAAAATAAGTAAGAAAATTTTAATAAAAAATAGAAAGATGGGCTGGCCAAAAACAATAAATAAAAAAATACCAACAAAAAACTGCCGAAGAAATAAAGAGTTGAAAAAAACAGTTATTAAATTTAAAAAAAAATTATCATTATTAAAATAATATATCTATAATTATTAAATAAAATATAAAAAAAATTGCGTCATGTGAACTCATTTAAAATACTTAATACTCTAATAATATAATTTGCCGGCAAATGCCTCTTTGTCCCCTACGTGATTCGCCTGAACCTGCTTATACAAATAGAGATTTGATCAAACTACGAACCCCTATATATATATAAACCCTATATATATATATATATATATATTCTCTGTAATATATATAGGCATATGTGCTCAATCTAATAGAGATTTTTATTTAATAGTTTTCGTTTTATTGGATTTCAGACTTTCAATTTCTTTTTATTTTATTTTATCTTGGGAGATGCAAAGCTAGCTATGACATAAACATTTGACTATCAAACTACTCAGATGCCAATCCACATATATAAATGCTTCGTAATATTTATAGGCATAATAGAGATGTTCACTACGAACCCATTTAGCAACGAGAATTATGTCGCTATTTAAAATAACGACGGATAACTTTCGACGGACCAAATTCGACAACAATTTCTCTGCCGAATTTCAATAAGGGCAAACATTGATGATTTTTTTTCCCCTAATAAGACTTGTTTGGTGAAATACACCTTTCCATTTGTGTCTCTTTATCTTATTTTGTTGATCTTCACTTACCCAATTGCTATTGTCATTCCAAATATTTGGTATTTCTTTCAATTCATGGGATTAAAAATATTATTAGTAACGAATCTTATCATTTAGTTATAAAATGGTAGCAAAATTGATTTGTTTCAATTTGGTATTAAAATTTTAATAAATATTGCAATTTGATACTTTAAGTCAAGTTTCAATCAAACAAAATGATATATCAGTCTTTTGACATATCATGTCAGCATGTCGCATCACTCATTTAACATACAATATCAATCCGTCAATATGATACGTCAGTTTTTTTTCTAAAATTTTAACATGTATTGTGTGTCCTGTTTTTATTTTTCCATGTGCTATTACTCTAAGGTATTGCTTTCTCTTAGAAATGTTTTTTATTATTATTATTTTAAAAAAAAAAAATTTGTAATCCATTTGGACGATCGTTTGCGCACTTGTGCAATTTTATTAGTTGATAAAACCGTGTCATCACGCGTATATACATGCACCCACTTCTTTTCCATTTTTTACATTTATTATTATTATTATTATTATTATTATTATTATTATTATTATTATTATTATTATTATTATTATTATTATTTCTCTGTTTCACATTAGATGTTCATCTTGAATTTTTTTTTCACTTCAAATATCTAGAAATCAAGATGATATTTAATACAAATTTTTTTTAGTATATTCTCGTTTATTAAATTACACATTTTTTTTTTAATTTGAGAAAGAATAAAAAGATATTGAGATTAATGCTTAAGATTAATGCAATCAGAATCTTAAAAAAATTAACAGTCATAATTCTTTATTCGGTGTGAAAATTTAAAATTGGACATTTAAAATTAAGGAGATGAAGAACTCCATCAAGTGGTTTATTGGAAAGAAAACCCAACTTCAGTTTTGGACAGGTGAGTGGATTGCTCCTACAGTAGCGAATATGGTGCATATGCCTTTAAATCTCCAAACATCAATGAACGAAGGAGTTTCGAGTTTCCTTGTTGATGGGAACTGGTATTTACCTGAATATATTCCAGACCAAATGCAAGAGGAAATTATGAAGGTAAAAGAATTGAATGAGGATGATGACATGTGTATTTGGCAGCCATCAAATAATGGTGATTATTCAGTTAAGAATATGCTATTACATATGCATAACTCTGATGAAAATGCAATAGATCCATGCTAACAGTTTTATTGGAAGGAGTTTTTGCCACCTTCGAGATCAATCCTCTGCTGGCGCGCCAGAATGGGATGTTTACCAACTCATGAAAATTTGAAGAAAAGAGGAATAAACTTGGTTTCACGATGTTATTTGTGTAACGATGGCGAGTAAACATTGCAACATCTTCTTGTATCATGCCCTTTCACCAAAGAAATTTGGAGGGCTATAGAAAAATTGTGCCAGCACAGAGTGAATATTACAGGAAATTTTCACGATCTTCTTGATGACGCGGGACAGGCACTTTTTAGCACAGAGTTAAAAGCTTTTTGGACAGCTGCAATTGTCAATGCCATATGGCTTATTTGGCACACTCGAAACTTGGCAGTCTTTGAGAGAGAACAAATGAGTCTTTTTCACACCATGCGTTAAAGGGAGTGTGATTACTTCAGGTACGGAACTATGTACAATTCTCTACGAGAGTTCCAGGTGCTTAAACATTTCAATGTTCCAGGAAAACTTTTGAAGACACCAAAAATCTACAGCATCATCTGGTGGAATCCACCAGATGATTGGATTAAAGTGAATACAGATGGCTCGAGCGTGGAACTCCAGGAAATTGACGTTCTGGTGGAATTTTTCGAAACAAAAGAGGTTTTTGTCCTTGGTGCATTTGTTGTTAATCTAGGAATTGGATATGCTTTTGTTGCCGAACTAAATGCAGCAGTCTATGCCATTGAGAAAGCAAGTATGGATGAAATCATATCTGGCTAGAATGCGACTCAACATATGCGGTTGAAATTTCTAAAGAAAGGAGATTGCAAGTACCTTGGAGACTCAGACCGAGGTGGTCTCATTGCTTAGCGCTAATGGCAGGTATGAACGTTGTTGTCTCACATATTTAGAGGAAAGGAAACACAGTGGCGGATAAGTTGGCAAGATATGGAGCAGATAATGAAGGCAATCATTGGAGGAGCGAAACAATCAACCTATTGATATTGGAAGACCCAAAGGATTCTTCCAATGTATCATTTCTAGGTCTAATAGAATTCATAGATATAGAAAAAAGCCCCGTGAAATAGAAATTTTTTAAAGAAATAGCATTGAAATACATTTTATTAACCAATAAGAATTGACTCCTAAGATCCGTAATTGCCTCAAAAGTTTGAATATACATATAGGACCTTTTGAATAAGAATCAAGAAAATCTTATGCAAATTGAACATTTTCACATAGACTATGTAAAACTTATATCGGGTATTTTAGAAATAGAAAAAACATTTTGCAATGGATTTACCAAAAAATTAAATCTAAATCCATTGGATTCAAAATTCATTTTCATCTTTAAAATTCATTTTCATCTTTTTTAGAAAAAAAAAAGATGAAAATGAATTGATATACTCAGATTTAAGTGGTACAAAATACTACCGTTTTGCTTAAAATTTAGGGAGAATGTCAGTTTTTTAGAGTCCTTTTTCAAGGATGGGTGAACATTTTTATTTTTTTCTTTTGTTTTTATTAATAATTTGAGCCCAAATAAATGATGAATAATGCTGAAGTGGTGTCAACCGAGCTGGGATCACTAGGTGCATTCCTAATTCTTGGATTCAAATCTTTTTATAAGAAAAAAAAACTGGTGATATTTCCATTTTCGAAATAAAGAAAATATGTTATTCTGAAACCTAACCTTTATATGCCTACTCTTCAAGAGATTATTATTATTTTTATAATTCAACTGATCTATCAATATTATTTTAAAAAATAGTAGTTATCAATCTCTTATGAAATCTAACACTTAATTATAAATAATAACTATATAAATATTATAATTTTTTTTTTCTTATATGACATTTTATAATTAAAATGTATTGCGAGTAAAAATGAAATATATTGAGTTTAAGTCAGCATCGCCTCTATAACTATAATATTTATAGCATACACAATCTGATAGAGATTTTTATTAAGTTTCTTTTTATATGCTCAAGCAACAAAGTTTCAAGGTAAACATTTTTCATCAAGAAAATTACTACAAGTGAAAAAGTTGATTTTTAGGAACCAAAACTCTGCAAGTAAGAGGAAGATATTCTAAAGGGAAAAATGCCATTTGTCCCAAATTTTTGTTTCTCAATTTTTTTCCAATTTATATAAAATATTTATATTTTACCTATTTATGTACTTGTATTTACAAATTGGTAAAAAATTGGAACAAATAGTATTTGCTGTGTTTTTTTACGACAAATTTTCCATATTTTATTGTGGTTTTGTTTTCCTTTTTTACATTTAGGA
Organism: Balakata baccata; assembly: GCA_949630135.1. Taxonomy (NCBI): domain Eukaryota; kingdom Viridiplantae; phylum Streptophyta; class Magnoliopsida; order Malpighiales; family Euphorbiaceae; genus Balakata; species Balakata baccata. The sequence goes on along the minus strand of CATIWF010057545.1, from coordinate 31,491 downwards.
CAAGGCCACCTAAAGAATCTGTCCTAACTAAGCATGGTAACTAATTGGTGAAGCTGTGAGTTAAAATTAATTAATACTTCGATTACGCAAATTTTCTCGACATAATAAAAGATTTTTTTGGGTTTTAGTAAACCTTTTTTTGAAGGAAAACTTATTATTTGTTTTTTTGAGTTTTTGATATATTATACCACTATCTAAAATCTAAAAATTATATGATTTGTACTATATGTTTTATTTTCTTAAACTATGTAATTTTTTATTAATTTTTAAAATATTTACTGTTAATAAAAAAGAATATTCTTTTTTACTCGGAGAGTAAATATGTCAAACTTTAAGAGATATTAATATAATAAATCAAACTTGCAAAGAGTACTAATACACTAAATCAAATTTTAGGAGTAATTTGTAATTTTTTTTTGTTATTTCACTACAATTTAAAATCTTTTTAGTAGAAAATCTAAAAAAATAATGTATTAGTAGAATATGATAAATTATATATTTTTTTAAATTTTTTATATGTACTAGTATAATATGTCAAATTTTATGGGATATATAATAATATTTTTTTTATGGTCGTTTGGCAAAAGGGTTCTCATCTAGGGAACCATATCCCATAAAGCATATGCACCTTTACACTTTTTTTTTAGCCAATCTATTAGATTATGCAATGCATTTAGGCTTTTAATATATACTTCTTTTCTAAAATTGCTTTTACATTGTTGTTTTAAAACAAAACTTACAGTATACTGTTTGGAAAATTAATGGTATATTGTTAATTCAATATTCAAACAAAATTACAAGAAATTATAGAAGGATGTAATCTGAAATTTATATTTTATATAGTATTCTTAAGATAAATTCATCATCTAATACAGGTGTTTAGGTTCATCAATATTTGTCTCCTATGATACAACGGATATTGAGTAAAAGTTAAACATACAACAATTACTCACAGCGAACTAAAAAATATTACATGCACTTTATCACTTGATAGAAAGAAAAAGAAGAAGGATGAAGATGGGGTGAATTATACAGGCAGAACCCCAATTATGTAAATCGTAACAGCTCAGTATTTCAAAAATTATTTGCAACACACAAGTATCTCAACTTTTATTTTATAACTAAATAGCATTTCCATCTTCAATTATTAGTCTCCCTAATATAAATGTGACATAAAATATTCACGTAAGATACATTTTAATAAAAATAAAATTAGCTGTAATATCCTCATCAAATAAATTTCAACTTTGCTAATTGTGTATTACAGCTAAATTTGTTTTTGTTAAAATTTATCTGAATATTATATATCACACTTCTATTAGAGAGACCAAGGGGGTGTTTGGGGTTGCTGCTGAGAGTCTCAAAAGCAGGTTTTGAATTTTTTTTATTTAATTGACTATTTTTTTAATTTTTTATAAATTATTTTTTTTCAAACCTGCTTTTGGAAAAATTATTTATTTACCTGGTTGTACCCAAAAGCAGTTTTTAAAATTCAAAAAAGTTAAAAATACAAATTTTTTTTCCGAAAAGCGCTTTTCCCAAACACAATGCTAAACATGCCCAAATAACTAAAGACAGAAGTACTATTTAGTTACAAAATAAAAGTTGATGTACTTTTATATTACAAATAATTTTTGAGATACTAAGTTATTATGATTTACATAATTAGGGTACCATTGATGTAATTCACCTAAAAAGATGTCCTAAAGGTGTATCTTCCAAATAGAATTGATCATCTATTTATACTTGGGGAGGAGAGAGAATTTTTTGTAATTAAAACCTACGCTATATCTACAAATTAATTAGAATTAATCTCTATTGTGTAACTCGAAAAACCGAAGAAGCTTAATAGTCTCATTTTGGAAATCCATACGAAATGACTCTCAAATGACACGACCGTGTCACAAACAATTAGAGATTAATGTGCACAAATGTGTTACTCAACATGGGCATGTCACAAGACACAGACACAACTCATTACCTATTGTACACGAGTGTGTCTTTCAATTTCTAGAAATAAAAAATGTATAAGTTGGACTTAGCTTGGACCAAGAGATTTTGGTCTGACATTCGTGTGCGCAAGTTGCTTATTGGACCTTTTCGGACTATGGATTTGCACCTTTCCCTACGGCTATACATGTGAGAGAAAGTCTTCCATACTATTTTCTTATCAATATAAGAATACATCTTTCTATATAAACTCATGCAACTTGACATTTTAGGGATGTGGGATGACTCCCACTTTACTCACTTTCATTTTATTTCTCCTTATCAAAAAACTTACTTTAAGTTTCAATATTTATTCACATATTTACTATTGAGCATATAAATACATTCATTTACAATCATTATATCAAGGAACATATTTTCGAATTATCCTCATAAAACTGAGTTGTTAGATCCATTCGAATTATTCTTTTAAAATGGATCATAATCACAAAATTTCCAATATATTCTACATATGAGTGAATTACACCGATAATTTTCCAATTATATAAATCATAACAACTCAGTATCTCAAAAATTATTTGTAACACAAAAATACTTCAATTATGTAAATTATAACAACTCAGTATCTCGAAAATTATTTGTAATACAATAGTACTTCAACTTTTATTTCGTCACTAAATAGTACTTCTGTATTTAATTATTAGTTTCCTTAACATAAGTGTGACATAAAATATTCACATTAGATAAATTTTAATAAAAATAAAATTAGCTATAATATCCACAAAAGATAAATTTCAATTTTGCTGATTAGATATTACAACTAATTTTATTTTTATTAAAATTTATCTAGATATTTCATGTCATATTTCTGTTAAGGAAACTAAGGGGATGTTTGGAATTGGTGTTGAGTGTCCCAAAAGTAGATTTTGAATTTTTTGATTTAATGGACTAATTTTTTTTAAAGTTTTTGTGAACTATTTTTTTTTCGAATCTGCTTATGGAAAATGCATATATTTATCTGTTTCTACCCAAATGCAGTTTTCAAAATTCAAAAAAATTAAAAATATAAAATTTTTTTTAGAAAAATGTTTTTTTTCTCAAACGCAGTGTTAAACAAGCTCTAATCGTTGAAAACAAAAGTACTATTTAGCTACAAAATAAAAAAACTGATATTTTTGTATCACAATTAATCTTTGAGGTACTAAGTTATTACAATTTACTTAATTGTGATACTTTTATATTGCAAATAATTATGAGGAACTAAGTTGTTATGATTTACATAATTAAGGTACTATTGACGTAATTCACCCTTCTACATATTCATTGAATTGCATTTACAAAATACTAAGAAATATAAGATTATCAGACAATAACTTATTGGTAGGGAACCCAAAATCAATAATATAATGGTTTTAAAACATTATTCCTAGCTAGTTAAAACGTGTCTTAAAATGTGCACTAGTATAGAAAATGGTATTTTGTGTCTTTTTTTTTTTAACAAATGCGTCTATTCAAAACAGACCTAGATAGGTCATATGAGTCTATTTTGAGTTGATCAAATGCGTTTGTTTTCTAAAAAATAGACGCATCTGATCTGGTAAAAAATGCATTTGACCATGGTCAGATACGTCTGTTCTATGGAAAATGGACTCATTTAACCAATTCAAAGGTGTATGTTTTGAGTATAACAAATACATCTGAATTTGTTCAGATGCGTCTATTTTCTCTAATAACAGACTTATCTGATTTTTTTATATATTTACAGAAATATGAATACTTGTAACATGTAAATCAACCTGCAATAGCCTCAAATTTACACTTCATACCCTTCATAAGACCGTACACACAACTCTGGACTATATACTAACCATTTTATCATATCAGTTACTTCATCTGGCACTTTGATAACTAATGCATCACCCGGTCTTTAAAAAATCCAACAAAAAATGATTGTGTTCATTTGTTAACCATATTTCACTTTTTAAATGATTCAAATATCTTAAAATTGTCATATGCTCTTCTAAGTATGGATGAACCTCAATTAGGTGGTGCAACACAAGAAGGTATGCTTTGTCATGCATTTGAGCACCAGGCAGTATGACTTTAAATACAATCGTTCTTTTACCTCCAAGCCTTCCCTCGTGATGAGTCTTAGGAATTCCAATTGGTTCAACGCTTGCTAAGTAGTCGATGCAAAATTCAATACCCTCCTCAACTAAGTAACCTTTAATTATACTATCTTTAGATCGATACTAGTTCTTTATGTACCTTTTAAGATACCCATGAATCTCTTAAAAGGGTATATGTACCTCAAATATACCGGACCATACAATTTAATCTCTCTCATAAGATGAATAACCAAATGCACCATTATATCAAAAAATGAAGGTGGAAAATACATTTTGAATTGACGTAGGGTAACAACAATATGAGTCTGCAACTCATCCAAAGTTTCAGGATCAACCATCTTAGAATATATTGCGTTGAAGAAAAAATAAAGTCTTGTAATAGCATTTATAACATGATTAGATAGTGTGCCTCAGATTGCAATCAGCAAGAATTGTTAAATCAAAACATGACAATCATGAGATTTCATACCTGCCAACTTCAAATCTTTCATCGACACAAGGCTTTTTTTATGTTTGATGCATATCCATATGGAACCTTAACACTAAATAGACACTCACAAAAGCTAATTTTCTCCTTTCTAGACAGTGTATAATAGGTCGAAGGAAGATATGTCTGCTTCTCCTTATCTTATGGTACTAATTCCATCCATATGTCCATTTCTAACATTTATACCATCTTTTATTTTTTTCCACTATATTCAACATTGTCCATATTACAACATCACAAACATTTTTCTCCACATGCATAACATCAATACAATGTCAAAAGAGCAAATGTTCCTAGTATGGAAGATCCCAGAACACAAATCTTTTCTTCCACGGACCCTTTCGAATAATTTGATAAGGTTTGCCAAATATATTTTCAATTTCTCTAACCCATTCATGTACCTGATTTCCAATTAAAGGAAATGCAGCTGCTCGCATCTCGGTTTGTTCATTGAAATACTTCTTTTTCTTACGGTAAGGGTGGTTAGGAGGTAGAAATGTCTGGTAACTCATATACACATTTTTCTTGCAATGATTTAAACATTGGTCTATTGTGTTATCTTTACAAATCGGATACACTTTTGCACCTTTCACAGTGTACCCAAATAAATTACTATAACCCATAAAATCATTTATAGTGCAAAATATCATGGCATGTAATGTAACGTCCAGCGAATTAGGCTCCGATCGCACGTGACCATAGTCGAGCATGCCAGTCCGATCAGAGTCTAAATTTGGACCCATGGAAAAATAATAAATTATAAGGGAAAATAAGTAGGGATATTAATAATATGGAATTAAAAGATTGGTGGAAAAATTTTAAAATTTTCGTATGGACAAAAACGGTATTATCGAAATTGTTGGGGAAAAATATCTAAGAAATAGAAAATTTGTGGTACAAGTGGAATTTCTCATATTTAAATTTTAATCAAGATTAATTAAGTTAATGGACTAATAGGAAGAGAGATTAAACTAATTAGTGGGGCCCACAAACTCTAAACTTAGTATAAAGGTCAAAATTGGTGGCATTTTCTTCACTTATCCAAAAAGTCATCATCTTCTTCTTCTCTTCTCCCTTTTAGCCGACCAAACCCTCCCCAATTCCTCCATTTGGATGTCTTTTAAGCTCTTTAAAGAGTGGAAAAAAAAAGGGTTAGTTAGAGAGAATAAACCAAAATTGGAGAAATTCTACCATAAAAGTGAGTTAAGGTGATAAAGAAAAAAAAAACTTGGAAAAATTTGGCCACCACAAGAGAATCATCAAGGTGAGTTTATTCTTCTCAAATCCAACCTTATTACATGTATTTGAAATCCTTTTGGTTGATTGGTATAGTTGGAAGTGTTAGATTAGAGTTTTACTTGAAGTTGTGAACTTGTGTTAATGTTGTGTTGGAAGGGGAAAAAGTGTAGGATTGTATTGAAATTTAGTTTAAATGACCATGAAGGTTGATTTTGTGACTTGTAAACAAATGAAACACAATCTAAAATGAAGAAGAAGGGGCTACCCTATGATGGGGATATGTTTGGGAAGATGATTAGAAGTGTTGATGTTGAATATTATGGAAAAAGACTTGAAATGGATGGGGCTGTTTTGGTTGTCCTAAATGGAGGGAATGACATTAGGTTAATATGACCTTAAACAAGGTAAAGAGAAGAAGAAATGAAGTTATGGAAAAGGATAGAGGAGCATTAGGATCATTACTTAATGTTCATGCATAAACAATGGTTGAATGTGTCATTTAGTGACATATTGTTTTCTTTTTATTAAGGTCAAACAAGTAGCCACCAAGAAGTAGACAAAGGCAAGGAAACAGCTACCTAGCAAGACAAGAAAAAGAAGGAAAAGAGAAGGATTTGGGGCTATATAGGTAAGTGCTTCTTGGATAAAAATTGTGCATGCCATAAAATGTGAAGTTTGTATGAAATGTATGCTTGCATGTAACTTAGAAAATGTCTTGTATGAAAAATAGTTGCCAATGTAATTTTGTAGTAAATTAACGTGAAATATTGAGTTTTTATGCATGGTGATATGATCTGAAAATTTTGGATATGATAAGAATGAATTAGGTTATTGAAATACTTGAATTGCAATGAACTCTACAATTATTCTGTTGCACTTGTACTGGAACAGTCCTGAATAAATTGACCATAACTTAGCCCGTATAGGTTAGATTGTCCTGAAACAAATTAGAAATGATAGCTAAGACATAGAGTTAAGAAATATTATGAAAATTATGAATTGAAATTCAGCTTGTATCTAGGTCAAAATTCGATCACAAAATATCGAACATAAGAGTACTATGAAAATACTGGGTAAAAAGTGTTGGAATACTATCTAGTATTTTGATCATAACTTTTAGTAGAAAACTCGGTTTGAGGTGATTGTTATTGAATTTTAAAGCTAATACAATAAGACATAAAATCTTGGAAGGTTACAAAGTCAGATTATAAGTGTAAATGGGCCAAAATTGGGTCACAAACCTAGGGCCTGAATCTGTCATTCATGAGAAAGTTTATTTTGTAGTATTTTCTTTATATATAGCATGTTTTACATATAATAATTGTTGGTTATTTGATATTCAATTGTTCATATGGACATCCTATATTCATAAGTATATATATAATGTCAATAATCCGGTGATGGTAATAATGATGTCGAAGCCCGAGCACGCATAGACTTGAACTAGAATAGAGAATAGGTTGGCATGCCAATAAAGAGAGAAAGAAATACGCGCTATAAAAATAATAAAAGCCGGAAATGGAAATATCAAAAAAAAGAAAAGCCGATAATGGCAACAAATTCAAGTATCGGGAATGACAATATTATAAAAATACCAGAAATAACAAATCTTTATATTCCTACTAAAAAGTTCAAACACAAGTGTTAGGGGCTTGACTAAAAATAATAAAAAGAAAATGGTATGAATAAAGATAATGAAAGAATGAGATTGCATTTTTACAAGTTAAATTACATGACATATTTAATCTGTGAATATATGTGAAATATTGTTTGTGATATTAGTATTATGTTATGGTATGTATAAAATTTATAAATACATCGTATGTATGATTTTTATCCTAGAAAGCATCACTAAGCTATTAGCTTAGCGCGAGTAAATTTTTTTCATGTAGGAATTAAAGGTTTGGAACATTATATTAATTGTCAGAAGGAAATTCAGACATACAACAACTTAAAGCTCCAAATTTATTTTGGTATATTTTGAAGAAGCATTGTAATATGTTATCAAGATTTTCTCATGTAATGTATGTATTGGGACATATAAGTACAATAATAAGTAGAAATTCCAGTATAAAAATATATATTTCATATCAAGATATAAAGTAATATTTTTTTTATAGTATATATTTATTAACCAATTAAATGATTATAGATATGAAAAAAATATAATAATAATAATAATAATAATAATAATAACAACATCAAAAGAAAAAAATATAAGTATTTTAATCTAGCAGATTATTTAAGACAGATAAACGGGTAATATCCATTTGTCTTACTAATCAAATGTAGGGTAAAGGAGTGTTACATGTAAAGTAAACATGTTTTCAGTATATGTATCATACACCAGTACACCTTCATCCCATAACAGTTTCAAATCATCAATAAGTGGTGTAAGGTAAACATCAATATAATTTCCTATTTGTTTAGGCCATGATATTAGCATCGACAAAATTATATACTTGTGCTTCATAGTCAGCCAACAAGGCATATTATAAACCACGAGGAGGATCGGCCATGTGCTATGTTGATTGCTCAATATGCCATAGGGGTTTATTCCATTTGTGCATAGTCCAAGCCTCAAATTTCTAACTTCACCACCAAATTCAGGGAATATAGAATTAATTATTCTCCACTATGGAGAATCTATAGGATGTTGGAGTTTGTCATCTTATTTCCTGCCTTCCGCATGCCACCTCATATTCTTTGCATCTTTCGCATTTGCAAACAGGCGTTTGAATCCCGATATTATTGGTAAATAACATAATACTTTAGTTGGAGACCCTTTCTAATACTCAGAAGATAATTTCCCATGCTTGTAGCATGACACCCCATACCTAGGATACGCATACAAATCCTTATACATATTTTGGTACAATACACAGTCATTTGGACATGCATTTATCTTCTTATAAATCATACCCATGAGACATAATATTTTTTTAGCCTCGGAAATTGACATATGAATCTCATTTCCATCTAGAAGCATCTCTTGCAAAAATTCTAATAATACCGTAAAACTCTTATCGTTCCATCCATTTTTAGCTTTCATGTTGTATAGTTTCAACACAGCTGACAACTTTGTGAACTTAGTGCAACCCGAATACAAAGGCTTCTCAGTATTATAACACAATCTCTTAAGATTTTCTAGCCTTTTTACAAAATTATCTGTATCATGTATCATCTCATCCAACTGATCATTCTCCAAATCATTACTTTCATGTCAAGGTAATTTTCTCCCCGACTTTCAATGTTAGAACTTGTTCCAACAACTATATTCTCACCATGTCATATCCATTGTGTGTAACCTCCTTTAAAACCATGCCGTATTATATGAGTTTTCACAATCTAAACATCACTATATGTTCTCATGATTATACATTCAACACATAGACATGCAATCATTGATTATTTTTTTCTCATATGATTTTCTATGGTAATTTTAATAAATCTATCAACTTCATTCACAAATTCAGTCATATTCCGTCTATCATACATCTAATTTTGATCCATATCTAACTACAAAAAGAAATAAAATTTAAAACAAACCACATTATTTTCAATAATGATAAACGTTGGTTTTTTGGGTCCTTATTGCTCCAATCTAAACTATCCTTATACGTCAAATCTCACTTGTGAATGCATGTCCAGTTTCCAATCTAAAGAAAAATTCGGTAGCATTTTCCCTCAGTTCTCAAAGTAAACAACGTAAATAGAATGATTCATTTACATTTGTACTCAGAGAACATTAAGAAAATGACACCGAGATTTTTCATAGAACAAAAAAATTATTTTTGCATCTACATCCTAAGTGATGTTTGACGTTTAAGAATAGTCTCAAATCGAAGACTATTCAAGTCTTACTCCTAATAAGTAAATCTTGAACGGATATCTAAGTTTAATAAAATGAAATTTAATCAATACATGTGAAATTATATAACGTTAACATCAATATCTAATCCTATCTAAATTTAACTATAAATGACTTTAACATCTTATAATTATTCAATTAATTAATTTTATTAAAATTTATTATATTTTATTATGTAATTCATTTTATTTAATTAACTAATTCTTAATTATAGTTTATTATGATTTATTATTTAATGAATTATATTCTAGCTTATTTTTATATTAGTTTATTAATTAAATTTTATTATAATATAATTTTATTTTAAATTAAATTATTAATTTCATAATTATATAATTATTAAATTATTAATTAATTTATTATAGTTTTATATTCTATAGTTTATAGTCTATATAATTTCATCTTCCTTTGTTTATTATAGTTTTATATTATATAGTCTTTATAATCCTATATTTTCATCTTCCTTTGTTTATTATAGTTTTATATTCTATAGTTTTTATAATTCTATCTTTTCATCTTTCTTTGTATTTTTTTATATTTTTATGAACATATCAATTTAATCTATAATTACTAAATTATCATCTCTCAAATATTTAGTTAATTATAAACTATCTTCTAATTAGAATTTTTATATAATGTATATATATATATATATATATATATATTTAAACTAATTACTAATCAATTGGTCAACTTTTCTCCCTTTTCTATTTCATTCTATTTTATGGCTTTACACAAAAGTATTCAAATTTACCTTAATATTCACTAATTCAACTAGATTACTTGCTAATTTAACAAATTTTAAGTACTTAATCTTCTTTCAATACCAATTAATCATAGTTTCACTTTCTTAATTTTAACTTCATCTTCCATAATTTTTAAACAATATCAACACTTTCAATTCCATTTAAAGTTACTTTCGCTTAGAATTTTCATCAAACACTTTAATGCATTACTAAACATAAAGTTACTTTCACCTTCTTTACTTTCACTTAGGATTTTCATCAAACACTTTGACAGCAAAATAATTCTCATCTCCAAACATCAACATAATATTCAAGTTTAAACATCAACATATATCTATATCTAAGCATCAACATAATACTCATATCTTAGAGAGAAAAAAATCAAGCATATGACAAAATCATCCAAATAAATTAATCATAGTTTCACGGTCTTAATTTTAACTTCATCTTCCATATTTTTTAAACAACACCATACAACACTTTCAATTCCATTTAAAATTATTTTCAATTAGGATTTTTATCAAATACTTTGAAAGCAATACTAAATATAAAGTTACTTTCATTTAGGATTTTCATCAAACACTTTGAAGGCAAAATAATTCTCATATCTAAACATCAACATAATACCCATTTTTAAACATCAATATAAAACTATATCTAAATATCAACATAATATTCATCTCTTAGAAAAAAAATCAAGCATTTGGCAAAATCATTCAAGTATATTAACAAGAAAGAAAAAAAAAAAAAAAAAAAAAAGAGAACAAACCTTAATGTAGAACAGTTTGGACGGTTTGGAGTGGAGAGGAGAACACGAATGGACGATGGAATGGAGAGCATTGCCAGTGGTTATGGAGAATGAGAAAAAAAATTATGGCAAACCCGAAATTGCAAAATACAAACAAAACAAAAAAACTTTGAGCGGTACCTTTTAGTGAAGGAGAAAGGTTGTGAATGCTAGAAATTTACAATGGAGAGGTTGTGAGTGAGAAAAATTAGGAAGAAATGTTGTTAGAGGAAGAGAAGGAGAAAGAAGAGGGTGAGTGGCAGGAAGAAAAAATGGGGGGTCTAGGATTATTGGCCTTTTTAAAGACCTCTGATGCGTATATTCTCTAACGTCTGTTCTCTTAGAGAACAGACACATCAGACACGTGAAACAGCGTCATTTCACATGTTTTGACCTGATACATTTGTTTTCTTACAGAACAAACATATCCGACTCTACATTTCTCCCTCAAATTTAGCCATGTGATACTTTTTTTTTTTATCTTCTTATCTTATTTGAGATATTATATGAATGAATCAACTAAAAAATTTAATATGTTAAATTCAAATTTCAAAAGTATTATAAAACTAAAAAATTTAATAAGTTAAATTCATATGTGAAAAGTATTATAAATTACTTTTTTATTTTTATTTGAAAATCTAAAAAACAATAAAAATTTGATACAAATATATAAGAAATATACAAGTAAATCAACACTAAATAATAAATAAACTAAATAATTATTAAATAAATAAAAAATAAAAAAAAATATACAACTCAGATGCGTTTGTTCAGTAGCTAACAAACACATCTTACTCATAATATGATAATTTTATTTATAAAAATGTTACTGTATTAACTTTATAGGTTTATTTCCTTCAAAACAGATGCATATGACCTTCCCATAATGTATATTTTGTACTAGTGGTAATGATAAACTTTATTATAGTTTTACTTTCCTAAAAATTATGTCAATTGTTTGAATATGAATTATATTGTCATTATATAATTTTTAATTTATTATATATTAATTTAAATTTGCCCTCCTCAAAGTAAATTCTAGATCTGTCCTATCTACAAATTTTTCTAAACATATTTATATAATTATATCTCATTTTTATAGCAAAACAAAAGGCACAAATTAACAAAACTAAAAACACATATTGATCTTTCAAGCTTCCTTTTTTCCCTTTTTTTTTCATTTTTCCTTTTAATATACTATTCAGTGATAATTTCTGACAATCCTCCACCAAAACCAGTTGCAAACTGTCCATGCTTACTACAACATTCTTTCATATAACTCTTACAACAAACCCCAATTTCCCTCTTCTCCAAGTTCACACAAGCTTCCATTGTTGATCTTCTTGTTTCAATATAATTCATATCCTCATGAATATCATCAATGGCAGAAAAGCAAGTTGATTTGCTGTTATGATCATTACAGCAATGGCTAATGACAGGGTGGAGCTGCAGCTGATGATCAACAATCTTCTCTAATGAATCATCCTCCATCTTTTTGGCTATTTCTTCTTTATGATCATGAGTAGAATGGTTTGAATTGGCCTCAAAAGCAAATGAATAGCAGCGATGATCCCCACTTGGCTTCTCAGACAAATCTGAACACTTATAACTTGAGCTCGTTACTGTTTGATGATCAGTAGTATTCTCACATGTTGAAGCACAACTATGAGAGCCTCGAGTACTTCTGCATGATTTATTCTCCTTTGGGTTTGAGTAACAATGGCTGTGGTTATGATTAACTTTCTTACTAGCTGATGATGAATTGCAGCATTTTCCACCATGGTTATGGTTACCGCGTAAAACCAACATGCTGTTGAATATCACAAGCAAGGATGTTCCAACGTCAACTAGAACAGCAGCCCAAATAAGTGGATGACCAGCAAAAGCCAGGGCAAGGATAGCAGATTTCGTAGAGATTGATATAATGACATTCATGATTATTTTCCTACGAGCTTTTCTCGCGAGCTTGATAGTTTTCGGTACTTTCCTAATATCATTGGACATAAGAATCACTTGACCTGACTCAGTTGCAAGTGCTGAACCTGAAATCCCCATTGAAATGCCTATATCAGCAGTAGCCAATGCAGGTGCATCGTTCACACCATCCCCAATCATCGCGGTAATCCCTTCGTTCTTGAGATCTTTAATAATCGAGGCCTTGTCCTCCGGCAGTAGCTGAGCATGGACTACCTCAAGAGCATTTCCTAGCTGCAGATAACATTATAATTGAACAATTATACTGTCTATATAGTTGCATACCATCAGATACTGCGGACAAAATGCATATGATTTATAGATGAACCTGTAGTTGAGCATGCATAGCTGCAGCTTGAGCATCTCCTGTAAGCATAGCTGTTTTAATTCTCAACGATTTAAGCTCCTCGATCGCCTCTTTAGCTCCGGTCCTGCAGGCATCAGAGAGACTGAAAATTCCTACAGCAGTGCCTCCGCAGTATACATATCCCACACTCTTCCCTTTCTCTTCATCCAATTCAAGCATCAAAGCTCCTGTTTCGCATCCAGCTCGAACACCCATCTTTCTGTTTCCAATATGAATTTGTTTCCCATCAATTATTCCATGAATCCCTTCACCAGGAAAATTCTGAAACTCCACCACCTTATCCGGGTTCGCCTCTATAGAAAGACTCTTTGCATAATCAACAAGTGCAGCTGCTATTGGATGACTGGACTTGCTCTCAATGCTTGACACCCTAAACAATTCTTAAACACAGATATGTACAATTATATATCATCATAACAACTAGTTTCAAATCTTTGAGAGAATGAAGAAGGAAGAATCAATGAAGACTCTAATTACCAATAAAGCAATGTGTGCTGGCTGATATCTTGGGATAGAGAATGGAAATCTAGCACAACAAATTCACCTCTTGTTATAGTACCGGTCTTGTCCAAAGCCATAACCTTAATCTTCGCAAGTGTTTCAAGAAAGTCCCCTCCTTTGATTAAGACACCCATAGTTGCAGCCTTTGTGAGGGTGCAGAATGTTACAACAGGTGTGGAAAGTATAAGAGCACAAGGGCATCCACTCACTAAGAAAACTAATGCCAAGTGAAACCAGTGTTTGAGGTTTCTAACTCTTAATGCAAGAGGAACAATTGCTAATCCAGCTGATATAATTATAATAGCTGCCAAATGCAATTCACAACAAAAATATACAACTCAATACTTATATTTTTATAAAATTATAAAAAGAAAAAAAATGAAATATGATGAAGCAAAGATATATATAAGGCTAACCTGGAGTGTAATACAGAGCACATTTTTGTATAAATCTCTGAGCTTTAGACTTGCTGCTTTGAGCTTCTTCCACTATCTTTGCCATCTTAGCTACCACACAATTTTCAGCTAGAGCAGTTGTTTTAACACTAATGTAGCCTGAAAATTATCATTGTTAGTACCCATGAGTCTGGAAATACCAACCCCAAAAAGGAAAAGAAAATCACATTTTAGTTCTTCAACTTTATGGATTTGTGCAAATAAGTTCCTCAATTGAAAACTTATTTAATAGCTCAATTACAAAATGACTATTATTTGTTAGATGTTAAGTATCTCATAAATAGAAACTAAACTAATTCAAAATCGATAGTAAAGAGAATGAATTGAACAAATTTTCACTGAAGGGACTTGACTGCAAAAATTCATAAATATAGATAGGACTGCAATTGAACCAAGTTGAGTAGAATACTGATGAGCTCAAGTTCGATCGATTCATTTAAATTTGTCACAGACTCGAACTCGAGCCGAACTTTAACTGAACACATTTGCGAGCACTAAAATGAACAAGTTCACGAGCTAATTAACCAAACAGCATTAAACTCGAGTTTGAGCTTGAGCGCGAAAAGGTTTTTAAGTTTGGATTTGAGCTCACACTCGGCTAGTTAAAATTAAAGAATAATTTCGAACAAGTTTTTTTTCTAAATTGATATTTGAATAGCTCGCGAACAGTTTGATTCATTAACAGTCCTAAATATGAAGTTAAAAGTATGTCCTTTTTCCACTCCTTTTAAAATAAATTAAAAAGAAAAAATAAGTTTTTTGAGATTACCATCAAGGTTGATGGTGCCAGCCCAAACAGTGGAATTAATTTGTTTGAGAACAGGATATGATTCACCAGTTAGGGTTTTCTCATCCACTTCACAATTGCCATCGACAACAATTCCATCAATGGGTATAATTTCGCCAGCTTTAACAGCCAGAACTGTGTTGAGCTTCACTTCATCTGCATCAACTTCTTCCCCAGTTTCAGCTATCACTGCTTTCTGCGGAGTTATGCTCATCAAAGATGACATTGCAGCATTTGCCTGACAAACCATTTTTCATTTATTTTTTTCCTGTTTCAACATATATGCCTCCAATCTTGGAAATCAAACATATCAGCTTTCTTCTCTATTAGTTATCTTATATATTGTACCTTGTGGCCTGCTCTTGACTCAAGCCACTTTGCAATGTTGAACAGAAAGACAATGGAGGCTGCTTCCACAAAATCAAGCATTGCTATTGTCCCCACCACTGTCAACACAAATTCTTACACTTTCTTAAGACAGGTTAACATTGTTAGAGTACTCAATATATCTGATAGCTTTCTTTTAATTAATAAAGATATATAAAAATAGAAATTAATAAGTAAGACAAATAAAATCACAATGTTGGAATTGAATTCCAAATTGAATAATTCGTAACTATCAAACAATTGTGTGGATTAAATCAATATTGCACTAGGATTAACTTTCTTAGAGAGTCTTTAATTCTTAATTTGCAATTTTATTATAAATGAAAGTTAAACATAGGTTATTCGCGGAATAACTATTTGCTGACAAGGCAGAAGCCTTATTTGGTATTAAATTTTAAAAAAACGTTTTTTTTTCTAAAATTTTTTATTTTTAATTTTTTGAATTTTGAAAACTGATTTTTTTTTTTTTTAAATAAGATTCCGTTGGATGCTCAAAACTCTGGTTTTGAACCAAAAGCAGGTTTAGAGAGTGTTTGGTTAAAGGCTCAAAACTATGGTTTTGAAACACAATATATGTTTGAAAAAAAAAAAACATACTCTTTTTATGCTTCTTCAAAACCATATGAGAAGCAGATTTTTAATTTCATTGAATTCTAAAAAGCTCTAAATAGTTTTCTCGGATATAGGTTTGAGAAATATTATTTTTTAAAAAAATTTAAAAATTAGTGCATTAAATTAAAAATATTCTAAACCTTTTTTTTAAACACCCAACAATAATATCAAACAACAAGAATAAGATTTTTTTCTTTTTTCCCTAACTTAAGCAATCACGTGAACATTTGGATATATAATGGGAGTGGTACACTTAATTAATTATAAGACAAATATCAAAATGACAAATAAAAGTTTATAGTAGAGGAACGAGTTAGATATGGGAGTTAATTTTACTAATGGTCATTATATTTTTTTTAACTTGTGTAAAAATTTCTTTTTTAATTTTTTTCCATAAAAATCATTAAACTTCATTTTTTTCCCATAAAAATTACTTACGACAATTTTATCACTGAATTGCTGATAATGTGACATTGAAATGCTGACATGTAATGCTACATTATCATCCACGTAAATGTTATATCAGTAAATTCAAAGAATTGTGGTGTCACGTCAGCAATCTGGTGAGAGAATTACTGAAAGTGAATTTTATAGAAAATAAAATAAAATTTAGTGATTACCATAGAAAAAAATAAAAAAGTGATTTTTGTACAAATTATCATAGTATAATCACGTTTGATGAATTAATCTAGATATAGATATGGTTTGTGCAAGTCCACGTAATGTGATGACAAAAAGTAAAAGCATTAAGAAAATGCTGCTGAATTTCTGGCATAGAAAGCCTTGAATAACTTATTCAAGTCTTGAAGAAGACGTACCAATTTCATATGCTACTTTTCGTGGAAAAGAGAATCTTTTTATTATTTTTTTAATAAGAAAAGTAATTAAAGACATATAAAATAAAATAAATTAATAAATAACCTTAGAAAAGCAAACTAATGTTGGAGCCGTGTCCCATAAAGATTTGTTTTTCACAAATTCTTTAGTTTCTAGTTTAAAGAAAATAAATAAGAGATGAACATGAAAGAAACTTAAATAAAAGAAAATAAATAAAAACAAGATGAAAATAAATTTTATGTTTAATTTCTGAAGTTTTATTTATTGTATTAATATCCATTTGATGTTTAAAAATTATACTATTTGCACCTTATATTTTATCATATTTTACTAATATGTCATTCACTAGATTTTCTATTTGAAATATGTTAAATTGTAGTAAAATGACCAAAAATTAATAATTACCCTCCGAAATTTGATATATTGTACTATTACCCTTTAAATTAGATGTATTGACATATTGTACTAGTATTCTATATATGAGTAAAAGAAAATATTTTTTCTGACTTAGTAAATGATTTAAAATTTAACATTGGTACTGCGTAATTTAGTGGAGATAAAATAAATAGGTAAATGGTATAATTTTTCTGAATTCAGGTTATACGAAATCAATAGAAAAAAACTGAGGTAAAAATAGTATTTACTTTGAAGGAAATCAAAGTAAAATATATAAGTGAATTACCTGAAATGAGAACAAGAATACTGATATCAAGCCTAAGATTTGTCATGGAAGTAATAGCTTTGAAGAAGATGGGAGAAATGCCAAAGGCAACTGCAACTAAAGCCATCCAATGCAAAGGATGATAAACAAACTTCAATAATGATACCACAAGCAATACTCCACTGCCTACTACAGTTGGACTTGGCCATTTCTTCTGGTAACTAATTGTTTCTCCTTTTATTCTAATATTTGCTTCTAGCCTTGCTTGATTCAGAGCTTTTACTGCCATAACACATAAAATTAATTACATCAACTAAAAACTTATAACCAATTAAAAGCTTTAATGACTAAGACTATGAAGTCTCGAGTTTGAATGTCGAGTCAAATCCCTTGATACAAGTGAGTTATAAAAAATACAATTAAAGATATTAGCAAAATAAAACACCCATATAATTTTTTTACCAAATACAAATGCTTTTATATGTATTAATTCTATATATTTAATATTTTTCGTTATAATAATTCAGCTGGAAAGTTGCAAATCAGATTAAATAATTTCAAGATTTTTATAATAATAATAATAATAATTAGTTTTGATTATGCAATTATTGTAGATTGTTTAAATATAAATGAAGTCTATTTCAAACTTTAGTGCTTTCGCTATTATCACATTACAGCTTACATGCAAATTATTGCAAAACATTTTCAGAAAACCAACTACTCTTTCATGAAATAACCGCCAGTTAACACTATAACTTCTGCAAATAATTAACTCGTCTTAAAACAGAAATCTTAGGCAACAATGAAAATTTCATTAAAAAAACAACAAATTTTAGAGTTAATTTCATCTATGGTCACTTAATTTTACTTTTATTACAGTAAAATCAAAAAAACTTATTTTCATTCTAAAAAAAGTCACTCAACTATATTTTTATTTCATTAAAGTCACTTCCGGCTAATTTTCTGATATGGGTAACCGGAAATTTTTTGTGTCAGTTAACGTGTCAACAGAAATCTAATATAGCGGCTAACGTGCTACTGAAATCTGATATGACAGCAGACGTTTTACCGAAAAATTGGTGGAAGTGATTTTAATGAAATGAAAATATAGTTTATAATATTTTTTTGAGGCGAAAAAAATTATGTGATTTTACTATAATAAAAGTAAAATTTAGTAAGTATAAATGAAATTAACCCCAAACTTTATAGTTTAATAATATTACTCTGATGATTCAAATTTTGAAAATATCGAATTCAAATATCTAGTTGCACCCCTTTATACAAAAAAAATAAAAAATAAAATAAAACACTAGGTATAGCAATTATATAAGAGCGAAATAGCAGAGAAGAAACTTTCATATTTTGATAAGATGAAATTCATTCATCACAATCACCAAACCAACACCCCACCAGAAATGATAAGGATGTTTCATCTTGATGGCCTTTGTCCTAAAAAAAATTATCGAAAAAGGATTTGATATGATAACGGCCCTGTGATTATCTAAGTATTAAACCAATCTGGAATTTGCCATTGAAAGGCAGTCCAATGAATCTTCGAGAAGAGAAAGAAACTTCTAGACAAATTAAAAGAAAAATGAATTAAGGGGAAGAAATTGAAATTTACCAATTTGAAGCTGAGAAATGAGGAGATTATCATGAACAACAATGACAGTTTTTGTTGGGACAAGAACTTTGTATTCCTTAACACCATCAAGAGATTTAAGGATGTTTTCAACCAGAGGAATTTCTGATGAGCAGCACAGTCCTAAAACCTCAAAGTAGCTTTTTTCAAACTTTTTTGCTGCCTTTGTTTTGTCTTCTCCATCCATTGATCTCTTTTTTTCTTGAAATGTTAATTTCTGCAACCAACCCGAAATTCATTAATAAAAAAAAATACCCAACAAGAAAGGTTCAAAGATAATGAAAAACAAAAACCAAGAAAATGAAGAATGAATATATGGGTTGAGGAGAAAAGATACCTTCTAACGAGAAATAAAAGTTTTCTTTCAAGATTTGCTTATGAAGGGGAATGTGAAGGCTAGAAAAATATATATAGGAGGAGAAGGGGAGAGGGTGGGGTGGGGTGTGAGAAATTCTTAGATAGATTCAATTTACAGATGGCATTGTATACTAATTTAATTTCATTAATTGTTATATTTATATCAATTAATATGAATTAAATAATTAAATATATATCATTAATATATAATTGAATTAGTTTATATATAATATAGTAGAAATCTACTGAAAAATTTCTCGTGGAGTGTTCAAGAAATGGATGATATATTGGCAACTGAAATTATTGTGGTTAATGATCACAAGTACCAAAAAGAATATGAGAAATCAAAGAAGAATTATTTAAGCTAAAAGATATGTTGATTTTCTTTTGGGAGAATAATGGGTTTCATCTTTCTATTGTGGAGGAGGCATAAGCTAGTGGAGAATCAGACAAATTAGAGTGCAGAATTTGGAATCCACATATATATAAATGCTTTGTAATATTTATAGGCATATGTGCTCAGTCTGATAGAGATTTTTATTTAATGGGTTTTCTTTTTATTGGATTTAAATTAGACTTCGAATTTCTTTTTAAATTTTCTCCATTTGTATCAATTTTTTTTTACATCTTTGGGAGATGTATACTTATGATATAGAAATTTGATTATCAAACTACTTTATTAAGGAACTGAAACTTTGAGTATTCAAAGATACTCTCGTTTATATTATAATCTAGTTTGACAATAATTTTAAACTATTTTAACCAATTATTTTATTTGGTAAAGTAAATTATTTGAAAAAAACTAGATTGAGATTTTAAAAAAAAAAGGCTACTTCTCTAGCATTAAAAAATAATCTAGTAGATTATTTTTTTTTTTCCTATTACACTTATTTCTTTTTGTTAAATGATATTGTTTTATCTCTTATAAAAAAAACCTAGGTCTTCAATATCCTCTTTTTTTTTTTTTTTTTAATTCGGCTATCCATGTCTTCTCAATTACTATATACGATTGCTAGTTAAAATTTTTGGATGTCTGAACTCATCAATAAATTTATTCTCTAGTTGTATGTCACAATGAATGACCACAATTCCACTTTTAAAATACAAACATTAGATGATGATAATTATTATTATTATTATTATTTTACACTTTTCAACTATTTTTTCAACTAGTTTTATCAAACACTTTTAATTCATTCAGCTAGATTATCAGCTTATAACTAGGTTATCAACTAATAATTAAATTATTTGCTAATTTTATCAAACTGTGCCTAATAGTTCTTAATAAGGTTTTAAGCTGAACTTAGTAATTGTGTTCTAATATTACTCCAAAGAATTACTTTTTTTTGTATCGCTAAAGAGAATCTCACATTAAAGAGTTCAAATGACCGAAGAATAGTTTATAATTGTGGTGCAACGAACTCTAAATTGACTTCTAATACGGTATGAGTACTATGAATGACCTACCATCCAAAGCGCAAACAGATAAATTATGGATTAAACGAGTGACAACTAGATCAAGCTAGGTCAGTTGCACTTAAGAAGAATATTGAAGAGAATTTCACATTGAGACTTTAAAAAATAATAATAATATTTATAATTATAATGTAATTAATTACAAATTAGTTTAAATCATTTTGAAGCAATAATAAATATACAATTATCAAGTCCAATCAATTTTAATACTTAATATTTTTTTATTTTTCAAATATTAAATATGTGAAAATTTTATTCCAACACTCTCACAATATTTACCACCTTCAAATTTTGTTTCCTTGATTTTTAAAAATTTGTCTTGGTCTTGTCCAAATACTTTACCAAGACACTAATTTTTAGGTGTAACAGAATCACGCCATATGCGTGGTGTTCAATGAAACTATCATATGTTTATTGCTTTGTAATTAAATTATTTAAATTGGCTCCATTATATATATTTTTTTCATTAAGAGGCTCAATTGGCCATGGACTACACAATAAAATAGTTATTTTTTTATACATATTATAAAGGTGTGAAACTCCTACTATTATTAGTGGATGGTAGCTTGAGAGATGATTTAAATTCAAGACCTCCCATGTTCTCACCAAATGAAAATACCAATCAAGTTACCCCTTAATTGGTTGGCTCGCATTATATTGTCGTCTTCGTTTAAAATTATAATAATAAGCACAAGAAACGCCGAGAGGAGATGGTAAAAGACAATATAATTAACATTATTTTTGAATTCGGATTATTTTTAAATTGTCTTTTTTAAGTAATTTTGGTTTTAGGTTGAGTTTGGGTAGAATAAGAGGGTTACATGGATCACATCACTAGACTGTCTGTACAAACAAAAAGAATTGCCTTTTAGCGATGAAAAATCCGTCGCTATATGGAAAAATAATCACTAAATGAATATAGTAACGGATAGCATCCGTCAGAAGGAAGCTTCTCAATAATTTGTTAGCAAGGAAAATAAATCCGTCTAATTTGTAATCCGTCATTTATTTATTTTCGTCGCCGGTGATAATTGTTGTCTTTTGAATGCAGTATTCAAATGTGAGAAACCAACTAGCAACGGATCTGTAGCTACATTAGCGACGGCTTGTCCATTCTAATTTAAAACAATATTCACAAAATGGCGACAGATGAATTTCCATAACTAAATTAGCTACAGCTCGAATCCATCGTAAATTTTTTCGAAGCTTACAAACAGATTAAGCAGTCGGTCAATTAGTGACAAGTATCGGTCGCAAACTCCCATATTTGCCAAAAAAAAAGGTTTTTACAAGGTCCGGAAAAGAATTCATCGCCGTATAGCTGACTGATAATTACTATCACGAATTAGTTCACAAAAACTGAATGTATTGATTCACGTAAGAATTATCGGTGATAACTAATTATGGTGTTGTGATACAATTATCGATGATAATTTTCTGCAATTCATAAAGAAATATAATTAAAAGTAATTAATAGTAGAGTTGTGATATTATTATAATCCAATAAATTAAAAAAAAAAGTTTTTCAATTAATAACTCGTCAAAATTAGTTGACGATAATTTTTCTGTAATAATTTATAAAGTTTAGTAATTTTAGTATTACAAAATAAAAAATTATGATTTAAATGCAATTAATATAAAATTCAGTGACAATCGATATAATTAACCTCCCCATCTAAATAGTTGGGGGACTTTGGCTCCAGGCTCCAACTCGATTTTATGGTTGACTGTCTTCCTGGGGGGCACTCGTCAATTCACTCGTATATTATGGAAATTATTGAAGAAATTAGCTATGGATTTCCCTTCGCTATATATATATATATATATATATATATATATTGAAGGATAAGAAAAACCATTTTCATTCAATGGATTCTATTAAGTTAATACAAAAGATTATTTCTCAAATTTATATTTCTACTGTACATTTTTAATACGAATTTCCTACATGCTTATTTTTGATAGCTTGCTTCAATTAGAAGATGCACCTAATTTATAGTTTAGCATGAATATGATGATGCTCCAAGTCTATAACCGATGAGATATCATACTCTTTTTCAAGTGATGATGTAAACCCCAATTAACTTTGGATAGTGTTATAAGTAATTAATTTCATTTATTTTTTCTCTTAAACCGAAATTTCGAATTTAAGCCATGGATATGAAAACTCTAGTATTTTTTTAATCAAGTTTCAAATAATTAATAAAAAGTTTGATCGAGTTTGAGTAGAGTTTAAACTCGAACTTTTTAATCGAGTCAAATTTGAATTTAATACAACATTAAAGAGAATATCCAAAAAGTCCAAGTAATTGTTTTGTTTTTCTAAAAAAAAGTAAATTTCAAACGAATAAGACCAATCTTAGAATGATATATAATAAAATTTTAATATAAAGTTTGGGATATCCAAAAAGATTGCATGCATGCAGAGTACGTAAATATCTATATTTTGTTGTAAAAGTAAAACTTGTTGGGAGTCAATTTCAAAAACATCAAATTTTGCCAGTTCTTTATGCGACAAAAATTAGAATAATATGCAAGTGATGATTTACATAAATATTTTTATTTGTTCCACCGCCTGCCTTCACTATAGCGACATAGGGACCTACTTCTTATGTTACTCCTTTTTTCAACTATACTTTACCTAGTCAAACATTTTTGTTTTTTTTTTTTTTTCAGTGATGCAATGTCTTCTCAGCACTTTTTCTCTTATTCTTTCAAAAAAAAAAAACAAACTTGAGTGTGAAGTAATGAGTTAATAACATAAAGTAGTACCAAATTTTATTAAAATGTTGTAAATTTGTATTAAATTTTTTACTATTATAATTTTGTATCAATATTTTTTTAAAATGTTGCAATTTAAAACCTAAGTTGAACTTCTGATACCAATAGAATAACGTGACAATGGAAAAATATTGTCAGCATACCATATGAGCATATTTTTCAAATGCTGTATCATTCAATTGGTATCAGAAATTGAACTTAAATTCCAAATTGTAATTTTTTTCAATCGTATTGATTGGTACTAATTTACAAATAATTAAAATGTTTAGTATTAATTGGAAATATAGTGATAAAGTTTGATACCATTTTATTAATATATAAGTAAGACTTATGAAATAAAACATTTTGATTTTTAAAATAGTTTATATATTGCACCAACCATTGGAAGAAGTTACATGTTGAATTTTTGTGGGTCTGACCATCTATGTGAGCTTGACCTAGCCCAAGATCCAAAATGGATAGTATAAAATAGTTAGTTTTTAAAGAAAAAAATTAACTGCTCTATTCTAAAAAAATTCTACATAACGTAAGAAGAGAAAAAAAATTCTCTTTGAAATTTTTCTCTACATTCTTCATCTGTCATTCAATGGATTCAAGTATGATTCTAATAACTGAATGTTCCCGAAGTATTGAAAACACAGAATTCACACTTCAACAAGTAAGATTCTACTATCAATGTCGATTTATATCAGTATTAGAGCTTGAAATCGTATTTTTGTACTTGAATTCTGATTAAAATGTTGATTTTGTCATAATCTATGAAAATTCACCAAAAATCTGAAATTTCTTCAATTTTTTGAGGGAGATTTTTTATGTTTCATGCTACGTATTTGGCATGTAAACTCTGGTCACAAGCTTTCCAACAAGTATTTTTTTGTAATTTTTCGACAAGTGGTTGAATTTCTAGGAATTTTTAAAGTTTCTGATCGCATTTGTGTTCTTATTTTTCTGGAAATTGTATTTTTGACCTATTCCACTCTCAATCAGTGTGTTTGATGTTCAAACATTATCGTAAAGGAGTCTAATATTGGATTTTATTGTCAAAACCAGTAGAGAATGCTTAAAAATATAGGAAAATTGCAAAATCATATTTGGAAAGAACACCCAAAACGGCGTGTGTAGTACATGCACCGCCGTTGGCTCATAATAAGCGGTTATAACTGCCAAAGGCATGTCTCAGCCAGTGAATGGTATGACATGGCTCTCCTGCTTAGCTGGCGCTGACATGGCAGCCTTGACATGTGGCAATTTTTTATTGGTCTATTATGTTAGGTTTAGTGATGCGGCATGTCACATGTCGTGTATAAGTGTCACTACCATGTGGCACATGGTTCACACATGGCTCTCTCTATTAGGTTCACATGGCATATCTACTAACGTGGCAGTCAACAGAGGTCAATAGGCGCGTGGCAGCACATGGAGGCACGTGACATCTCCTAGCGGCGCATGGGGAGTCTTTCTTTGGCGCGTGAGGGTGCATTTGGTATCCATTTTCGGTGCATTTTTTTAAATTGCTTAAAATTTAATTTCTTATTTAATAGGCATTTTTTCAGAATTTTTATAGCACATTTTGAATTTTTTCTGAATTAAAAAGTGTGAAATATGTAAAATTTTTACATGAAAATTAATTATATATATATATATGATGGATATTAGTGATAATTAAATATGTCATGGCATGATTAGTAGTAGTATTGTGTTTTTGCTCCTAATATGTGATATGCATATTTTATATTGAATATTTAAAATAATAAGCATGTTGAATTGTTTTATTAAAAAAATGTCTGCTTTAAATTGTTTTATTATATGAAGTTGTATACATGTGATATTGTAGGAAATATTAAGTTGGTAGATTAGTGAGTCTCACCTAATATAGTTATTGGTACATGTTTAAATTAAATGATGATAATTGGACTATGTCAGTGGAAATTGATTGGATTGTGTAACAATACTTTTATTTTTGCTGCTTATGTTAGGTTATTATTGATTAATTTAAGACATTGTGACATGAAATATTTTTTATAGTAACAATTGTGTTAAATCTATTTGTGATCATTGTTCTAAATAGTTGATATGACTACAACAAAAAGCATAGTTGCTGACTTGAACCAAAGAGATATGTTGAATGATAATAATTATAATGTTTTCGCAAGATTCAGTATCTCCTGAAAGAGCAAGAAATGCTAGAAACTGTCACACAACTAATGGCTAAGCTTGAGCGTGGAAGTACTACTCATCATAGGCGAGATATGGAGGCATATCAAGCCTATAAGCGCAAGGATAAAGTTGCTCGCATATTAATCCTGAGCAGCATGAGAAATGACTTGATGCTACACTTTGAGAAACACCACTAAGCCCAAGAAATTTGGGATGTTGTTATGGTCTGATTCGATAGAACCTCAACCACTATGTTGCATCAGTTGATTCTAAAATTCAATGCCAATAAGAAAAATTATAATCACACAATGAAACAACACTTAACTATCATGTCTAATATGATAAGTGAATTGAAGGCTACCGGCCATGAGTTGACTGATGAGCAATAGGTCCAAGCTGTTGTACTCTATCTTTCCAAAGCCTAGGAATACATGCATGTCAATCTTACCAACAATGACAATATTAAAACATTTGATGATGTTGTCCGATATATTGAGCTTAAGGAAGATCGCCTTCTTGCTGATAAGCCTAATGGAGAGGCTTATTTGACTGAGTCCCAAGATACTTCAGACTCTAGTCAAAATAAGGGTAAGGGTAATAGGCAAGGCAAAGGAGACAATGAAACCAATTTTAGTGGAAACAAACGCAAGCATGGTAGATGCGGAGGCAAGAAAGGCAAAAATATGAATTGATTTAATTGTGAAAAGTCTGGTCACTTTGCTTGTGATTGCTCTGAACCAAAGGTATTGTATGACCAAATTTATCCCCCTAACTTATATGTTAGCAGTTGTTTGATACTGACTGAAAATGTTCTTTATTGGACAGATCACAAAGCGAGGGATCGATATGCCTTTGTAAAATTTTGTTGGATTCCATAGGGGATACAAGTTGGTGTTGTAGGAAAGCCGCTCTCTTAATCTCTATCACGAGTTTTTATGCTCTTGAAGTTCGATAAAATTTACATGTTTGTTATTGTTTGTGCTAGAACTTGATTTTAACAATTGTACTTGATATGATTTTGTGTAATTACTTTTGGGCGATGTTAATTATGACATTGGATATTTGTTAATTGGTTTTATAGTGTTGGACACTATTTTATGGATATGAATCAATCTGTATTTGTTGTTGACAGTTTCTAGTAATATTTTATTAAATGATGATGTTAAGTGGCATGATAGATTAGGACATATTGGTAAGATTGTTTAGAAAGATTAGCAAAGATTGATCTTTTAGGTTTTGTTTGAGAACATATATTTGTCTATTTATGAGTATTGCCTAGCTGGAAAAACAAGAAGACTACTATTTAGCAAAAAGAGAGCCACATTTCCTTTGTAGCTTATTCATTATGACATTTGTGGACCAATAAATACGAGAGTAATATTTAGCGCTCACTATTTCATTATATTTATAAATAACTTTGCCAGATACAGTCATATTTATTTAATTCTCTCATAAGTCTGAAGCATTAGACTGCCTTATACGCTATAGTAGATTGGTTGATAATCAATTAAATGCAAATATTAAAGCATTAAGGACCGATTGAAGACATTAATATCTATTTGACTAGTTTAAAATTTATTGTGATGATAAGGGTATAGCTAGATAGCTAACTATTCCTTTTGACTCTGCAAAGAAATAGCGTAGCAGAAAAAAAGAATAGAATCTTATTGGATATGGTTAAGTCAATGATGGCGCAAGCTAATTTGTATATTTCTTTAGAGGAAATACGCTACTGATTGTGGCCTACATACTTAATCGTATGCCATTAAAATATGTTCCTTCCATCTCATATGAGTTATGTAAAGGTGAGAAGCCTAACTTATTTAATATGCACTCACGGGATTGCGCGACTTATATTCATAACACTTATCATGAATATAGGAAACTTGGTCCGAGGGGGAAGAAATATATCTTTATAAAGATACTCAGAATTCTCCAAAAGATAAGTATTTTTTGGAAAAATACAAATGGAACGGTAACAAAAATTGAGTCATGAGATGTCATTTTCTTAGAAGATGACTTTGCTAAAAGAGATGAGATAAATAAAGATTTCCGACTTTATAAAATGGAAGATCCCAAGTCTAATGGGAGTGCAAGAATGATTGTATTAGCTTCGACAGAGCAGGATGATATAGAATATCATGCTCCTCCTGAAGCAAGTGGGAGTGAAAATTGTGTGATTATGTTCCTATAGAGCAATATCATAAGCAATCTCAACCTCGAAATAGTAATCATAAAAGAATTCTCTGTCGTTGATATTGAGATTAAGAGAAAAACTTTTATAATTGCTCTAGATAATTAAGAGCTCAAGATAGTACAATAAGCTCTTTCTGGTCCTAAAGCTCTTAAAGCTAAGGAATGGGTTAAAGCTATGAAAGAGGAAATATATTCGATAAAATCTAATTGAATCTGGGATTTGGTTAATTTACCCATAGGTCGTAAGACCATTGGAAACAAATGGTTACTTAAAAAATTAAATGTAAGGCGGAAGGGACAATTAGAAGATATAAAGCTCAATTAGTAGCCAAGGGCTACACACAATAAGAGGGAATTGACTATGAAGATACATTCTCACCTATTGTCAGATTTGCATCAGTTCTCCTCATTTTGGCCATTGTGGCATGGATTGACTTAGAATTATATCAAATGGACGTTAAGACTATTTTTGCAAAAATGGAGAACTAGATGAAGAGATCTATATGGATCAACCTTTAAGTTTTGAGCTAAAAGGATAAGAGCGCAAAGTTTGTGGATTTAAAAATCCATTTATGGTCTTAAGCAAACATTAACATAATAGAACCTCAAATTTCATCAAACCATGTTAAAGGATGGTTCAAAATAATAGAGGAAGACCATTGCATGTATATTAAACGTTTAAACAGTGGTTTCATAATTATGTCCTTGTATGTTGATGAAATATTGATAGCTAGAAATGATAAGAAGTTAATAGATGTTATCAAGAAATGGTTATCATCGAACTTCGAATTGAAAGACAAGGGTGATGCTAGCTATATACTTGGTATTAAGATCCTTAGGGATCGCTCGAAAAAACTTTTGAGTTTATTTCAAGAGACTTACATTAAGAAAATATTAGAGCGTTACCATATACATAATTACAAGCCGTTGGATACTCCAAATGAATCTGAGCCTTAAGTTTTGATACGTGTCCCAAGACATCTAATGAAAATGAACTAATATCTAAAGTATAGTTTCTTCAGCGTTGTTGGTAGTTCAATGTACGTAGTGTGTGCATGCATTCAGATATTTGTTATGCCTTTAGAGTAGTGAACAAATTTCGATATATTTAATTAAATTATTGAATATTAAATTTAAATAGAAATTAAATAATTTTAAGAAATTAAATAATTTTTAATTATTTAATTAATTATATAATTAAAAATTTTAAAAATTGAAAACAAATATTATTAACATAAAAAATATTTTTAATAAAAATAATAAAATAATAAATATTTAAATTATTTTATTTTTTTAATTTTATTACTTATTAAATTAATTAATTTAATTATTAAATATTAAATATATATAGTAAATAATTAAAAATTTTAAATAAAATAAAAATGAAATTGAAGATTAAATTGAAGAAATACAAAATATTTAAAAGTTATTTTTGAGTAAGTTAAATAAAGTCTACACCATGAGTGAAATTAACTCCAAATTGTATGAAAAAAAAAAAAAAAGAATAGAATGCAGTGTGAAAATGCATATCCGTGATATACTGCAAAGATGTCACTAAAACTTTTGAATCATTAACCCAATAGTTTATACTTGGAAAACCCTTATCATGGATTCCACCATTGTCTCCCTAAATCTTTTAGCTTTTCTTAAAGCAAAACCGTGCATGATTTTGCACTATATGACCCAAAGCCAGGAAGAATCCAAACAAGTGGCCACATTTTTTTTTTTTAATTACATATCAGAATTAGTAGGATTAATCAATAATATATAAAATAGGACTTTGAAATATGGCGAAGGAATTCTAAAGTCATACCCAAGACTCCAAATAGAAAACACACAGCTAGATCACTACTCTACCAGTTTGTCTAGGCTAGCAGATATCAGCTTGGTCAATATGAAGAAGAAGTCTAGCTCTGGAAAGAAGGCAAGGGGGCTCACAGTGGTCCTCCAAATATAACAAAAAAATTATTTGTGTATATAGGATTTCAACCTAAATATTAAAAAAAAAATTAATAAAACTCTTTAAAAATATATATTTTATCCCATCAATTTTATATAAAATTTCTTTTTACCTCTTTAATCAATTAATTTTAGTTTCGTCCCACCTAGCTCCAATAGGAGAATTATGACATCCGCGCTGAAACATTTCAGCACCTCATTAGCAAGGAAATCAGCAACTCGGTTCCCTATCCATGGAATATTTTAACACCTAGATATTAAGGATCAAATTAAATAAAAGAAAAAAAACTGAAGAATCAAAAAGCAATTGTCATCATGTTTCCCCGTATCCAATTCATAAATGTGAAATCAAATTTTGATCCAATTGGCTAAATAAGGTACAATTTAATACAAAATTTACAACTTAAAATATGCAAAAATGTGACTTCCAAATTTGAAATATATAAAGGTTCTAGTACAAATTTAACTATCAAATTTTGTAATAATCTAAAAACAATATTTAAGATAGATAGGCATAGATCAAATTTATGTATATAATGTATTATTATGGGATGTTTTAGAGTTAAATTGGGAACAATGAGAAAGTGTTTAGTGTTTACAAAAGTGTTAGGCAATCTTCACAAAGCTTCTGCTTCTTATTTCTTTCATTTTTCTTTTCTTCTACATCTTTTTTCCCCCTCCTTTTCTCTTCCTTTATTTATTCTTTCAGCAGCCAAGAGCGCCACTGCCTTCCCCCCTAAAACTGAAAACAGTATTTGTTTACTTGTTTGTGATATTATCTAATAATCATATTTTGAGCATTCATCCATACTACTCATTCTGTTTTATTCCAATTGTCGTTTAAATTTTTTTTTACAAAAATTAAGAACACTATTTAATAGAAAATTATAGGTATGAAATGACCATATTATCCTCTTTTAGAATGACTAAAAATAATACTCCATCCGTTTCATTTTACTTGTCACTTTAGATTATATCACTAAGATTAAGAAGTGATTAATTACTTTAAATTTAGAAAAAAAAATAAAAAAATTGTTTGTTTTGAAAGATTCAAAATGGTTGGAAAAGACAAATAATAAAAATGTATATAATTATTTAGTCTAAACTTATAATAAATGACTTTAGTAAAATTG
>CATIWF010057533.1:0-12075 GCA_949630135.1 Balakata baccata | reverse complement strand
ATCGACAACAAATGTCACCCGATAAGGGTGACTCAAGAAATTACATAGTCTGCGTTCAAGGGCAGAAAAACAAAATGGATCACTCATGATGACCCAACTATGACAAAGAGATGCTCACTTAGGCATAACTCTCGGATCGATTTCCAAATACAGTTCCATTGGAACTCATGGCTTTAATACCATGTAAAGAAACAAAAATGGAGAGAAATCGATAATTTCATTGATAGCAGAAAGCCCTATATATATAACTCTATGAATATAAAATAGGAACAAACATAGAAAGAATAGGAAACAATACAAATTAAGAAATAAATCTCTACCTATTCTTAATTATATAAATCAAGCTAATTAATAATATTATTCAAATATATCTCAATATATCACAACACTCCGCCTCAAGTTGGAGCATAGAAATCAATAATGCCTAACTTGTTACAGATATAAAAAACAAAAAGCTCAAAAACCTGTAACAAAAAAGGCCTCACACCATACTAGTGTAGACCCAACCAGATAGAAAATGTCATACGAACCAACAAAACATGTAACACAAAAGGTCTCACACCGCATTAATGTAGACTCAATTAGGTAGGAGAAGATGTTGTACAATCCGAGGAGAGTCAAGCGAGATACATCGACAACAAATGTCACCCGATAAGGGTGACTCAAGAAATTACATAGTCTGCGTTCAAGGGCAGAAAAACAAAATGGATCACTCATGATAACCCAACTATGACAAAGAGATGCTCACTTAGGCATAACTCTCGGATCGATTTCCAAATACAGTTCCATTGGAACTCATGGCTCTGATACCATGTAAAGAAACAAAAATGGAGAGAAATCTATAATTTCATTGATAGTAGAAAGCCCTATATATACAACTCTATGAATATAAAATAGGAACAAACATAAAAAGAATAGGAAACAATACAAATTAGGAAATAAATCTCTATCTATTCTTAATTATATAAATCAAGCTAATTAATAATATTATTCAAATATATCTCAATATATCACAACAGTTTCCTATTATGTTATTTCTTTCCAATTTTACAATTCTTAGGGTTGTATATATATCATGGATTTAAATCGCGGTAAATGCCGTGATCGCGGACGTGGCTACGTGTAACGGAAACAAGTTTATAATAGCGTAACGTAACAGTAACGGACTGTTGTAGTGCAAATTTTTTTATAACAATTGTAAAACTCATAGAATTAATTTATTTTAAAAGAATTCCCTACAATTAATTAAAAAAATATCATTATCTAATTAGTATATATTTAAAAGAAAAATACATTTAGCTTAAAAATGTAAATTATTATTATATAATAAATATTATAGCTAGTACAAAACACTATTTAATTTAGTATTTGAAATAAAGAAAAGAAAATTATTTTATATATTAAGATAAAAAAAAAATAAAAGTTTAGCAAGTATTAATAAAATTAAAAAAAGTAGAAGATTTAAAATGAAATTAAATAACTAAATTAATTGATCTAATGCATGTTTGCCGTCCACCCAAGCCAATGGAAGCCTTAATCTCCACCCACAATTTTTAATTAATTTTAAACACAATATTAAAAGAAAGTTAGGTCCAATCCTAACATTGCCCATCTTGAAACTTCTAAATTGGTATTCTTTAGTTCCCATCTTCTAAGTTTCTTCTTTTTTTGCTTTTCAAGTTCCTTTTTTTTCTTTGCTCTTTGTATTCAATTTCTTCTCCCCAAACTCACTGGAAAAGAAAGCAATAAAAAATCTCCAAGAGTCAGTAAATCAAGAGAAGAAAGAAAACTCTACCTCAAATCATCACCGTCCACTGGCGGATCCAAACCAGAACCCACCAGTATCTGATCAAAAGCCGTAATATTCAGAAACCCAGATCTTTTCCGCCGAAAGAACCAGGTTAGTTTTCTGGATTGCTTGGTTTTCATCGATTCCTTCAACAAATTTGATTGGGTATGGTGTTATTGATAAAAATTTGTTAATTAGGATATTGATTTAAGGACAGAGATTGGTTATATAGCCAATCATCAGTATGTTACTTAATACAATCACCGTTATAGAACGCCGATACTAGTTACAGAACGCTGATACGGTTGTTTGCATTGCAAAAAAAAAAAAATATCGCCGATGTAAATCTGCTGCAACAATAATGATAGGGCATTTTTCTGTTATTTAAAGGCCATTACGTTACACAATGACCATTTTTTAAAACCATGATATATATTGGGTTTATTACTACTAATGAGATTATCAAATTCTCTATTATTTAAAGCCAAAAATTATGGGAATGAAAAAATTGTAGGTTACGTAATATATCACATTTACAAGGCACAATAGTCTTCACGATAAAGCCGAGTAGCATAAAGATGTGAGACAATACTATCGCCAACCAAAAGTGTCCCAAAAACTAAAATAAAGTAGTATAGTTGTTAAAGGCACGCCCAAGGCGCGAGGCGCACTAGGCGCTAGCCTTGGTGCCTTGAAAACCCAAATGTAGGCACTATCACAAAGGCGCGCGCCTTGGGCCTAAGGCAAGGCACTGTAGAGGTGCACTTTTATGACATTAGTTAAATATTTGTAATTTTTTTAGTGAGGGTAAATTTGAACCATTAATTATAAATTGAAAAGAATTTTCATTAAACCGTACCAAACCTAATTATTTCCAAAACAAAAAATTAAAAAAAAAATTAGGGCAAAAAAAAACATTTGTTCTTGCTTCCACAAAAACGATTTGAACAATACAAATTAGAATAAGTTGTCGAACCAAAAAAAAATCTTCTCATATGAGAGTCAACACTCTCTAGTACTTAGAGATGAGGAAGAAGATAATGTTGAAGATGATGAAGAATATGAAGAAGAGGAGATTGGAGAGGATCAATTTAATGATGTTAAAGAAGAAGACAATATTGATCTTGATGATGATTGACTAATTGTGCTTTGCTTTGATAATTTATAATTGACAAGTGTTAGAACTTGTTAAATATAATATTAGTAAGCTTAGGATCCTTGTGTGTTTAGAATTTTAAGTCTTTAGCGAGCCTAGGAGACTTGTGTGTTTAGGATTTTAAACCTTAATTAAATTTTTTTTTTTTGTGTTTTTTTATTGTTATGACTTGTGCGTTTTGAGTTTTAATAGTTATAATATTATATCATCTTCCTAGTAGTCTAATAATAAATTTATAATTTTTTATTTTTACGCCTCATGTCACTCGGTTGCGCATCTGCGCTTTGTGCCTAGGATCACCTTAGTGCGCCTTGTGCCTTTAATAATGTAAGGTAGAAAATCACATACCTCCCAATCAGTATAATTGTTAGCAATTTCATAATCAGTCAGAATGGAAACTGTACATTCCAAAGAAGGCAATTCTTTGGGCTGAATTGGAGGAAATCTACGGTCCTTCAAAGCACTGCGAGATAATGAGAATGAAATGGAAATATAAGCAACATAAACTTAGTTTATAAAATGCTCAAATAAATGACAACCTACAAAGCAATAAACATTATGCTCATAAACTTTGGAAAAAACCACCAAGTAAAAGAAAAT
Organism: Balakata baccata; assembly: GCA_949630135.1. NCBI lineage: Eukaryota > Viridiplantae > Streptophyta > Magnoliopsida > Malpighiales > Euphorbiaceae > Balakata > Balakata baccata. The sequence continues at coordinate 8,530 of CATIWF010057533.1, read as the reverse complement.
ATTTATCACTAATCAAAGCAGCTGTCACCAAAAAGAAGGAAAAAGCAAGCAATTTCACTTATTTGAAATGCAGCTGCCAAGCAACATTGAAATCAACAAAGAATACCGAATTAATAGATCAGCAAGTTATATGAACAATTTATTTAACCACTCTAAATGCAATTCACAAACTAATAAGCTTAAAACTTGGCATCTTCCACCTAACATTGCCAAATTCATTACTTTCTGACTGACATCAAGATGGTGAGCCAGTAGAAAGACATCTACACCAGATGGTGTAGACTATTCAAATAACGAGCAGATGAGTGTCCACATTCTAGTCCAGATCCGATATTTTCTTCGTTCATGACCTAACAGATATATGGTTCAATAATGTATTTAAAGAAAAAAAAAAAATACGTATTGTAATTACATGTGATATCACGCAAGTTCCTCCAAAAAAGTTATCAATGAGATCTTCAAAAAAGGGTCTAGTGCCAGAATTCCTCCATAGTACAATGAGTACACCAATCTATCAGGGCAGTGTTACTAATTTCCCTTATCCATTCATAGATTCTACCAGCAAAACAAAGATTACCTATAACCTAGTATGCCTATTAATGTACTTGAGAGCAACATAATGTGCAATATTGTCACGGGAGTTATGCATGTAAACTACCACCAGCTGATGGAGAGCTGAAGTCAAGCACAAGACACACTTCCCTTGAGCTGTTTCTCCTCTAAGCCTTTAGGCAAGATGCATTCAACCAAGAGCATTAGAAGTGCAAAAGGAGTATGCCCGTGACTGGGGCAAAAACCCCGAGATAAATGATCAGAAGCTACCCTTCAAAGTTTTTTCTGCAAAATATGAAATGCATCTCCTTTATGCAATAGAGCACTCTCTAGTATAGATACCTGACTGGAAAAATTGCTGCAAATCCTAATATTCAATGCCTACTAAAATATTCTTATTTATGGTTCTAATCTGATGCAAAATGAACATATAACGCTTGAAAAAAATATATATATATTTCTGCTCTTCTCTGCTTCCATGTATTTCTTTGGCCTATTTTGGCAGCGCAGGGAAGACAAAAGTACATATGGCAGTAACATCATTTTCAATGATGATCTCACACCCTGATTGTGAATTCATAGCATCTGAGATTTTAGTATACAAATTCCTATTTTCTAAACATGTAATGCAATCAATATAGGCAAACTATTGGAAAGGGCTGCAACAATATCAAGAACACAGTGAACAACAAAAAGTACAGACATTACCCAAAAGGTAGCTCATGTTCCGCACATCCATGGCTACCAACAGGTAGAACGTGATCTTTCATATCACCAAAAAGAATACTGATGATTTAGACCTAATGACAAAAAATATCCAAAACTTTTCACATTTTTGTAATTTTATCCAAACCTTTTAATTTTGGCAATTTTATCCTAATTTCAAGAGTTAGTGCGCATGTTATCCAGCTTTAATGATAAAGCATTAGAGTAAATATAATTCAATATATTCTAATTGTTAGTAATTTTATCTACCATAAATTTGAGAAAAGAAAACACAGGAAGAAAAATAACAATTAATAACCAAAAATATAATTGAAAAAATATGCTAAAAAATTAGAGTTTGGACAAATTGCAACTAATTATTCAAATCTAGATAAATTGTCAAAAATAAAAGGTTGGCTAAAATGGCAAAAACAAGAAAAAGTCTGAATGTTTTGCATCATTAGAATTTAGGCCATGATTTTAATCACTTGCAGGTTTTACCATTTTCCCTTATCCATTAGTATTTATATTCAATACAATTATCCATATCCAATATCCCTTTTCCGAAATATAATGAGCGAAAATGTTATAAGATCAAGCCTACTTTTCTTGAAATGCAATAATTTGAATCCTTAACATGATTGCAGCATGAATGAGATCTTCAACTATATTCAAGTTGACACCCATGCTTGCTCAAAAAACACGCCTCATGTCAACTGGGACTGCTTGCAAAAGCAACTACGCCTTCTAATTCAGCCTTTCTATAAGACATAGCTTGTCATAAGATTAACTATTTATGCTTCCCTCATCAAGCATTATTAGCTCGGTCATTTTACAAAATATATAAATAGCAGCATAACAATCAGTGTTTGGCCATCTCTTAATTACATTAATTAGAGAGCTATGTGTAATAAAATAGTATTATATGAAATTGAAGTTAACATTGAACTTTAATGGCTATGTACAAGCCAGCTAACATTCGTCTATGAAATTTAACTTCCAAATCTAAAAAGGACACGTTAGTTAGCTGAAGACTACTTCATTGATTAGACAATCTTTAGAATGAAATTTCAACTTGACTCAGTAAACTTCACAAGGAAGTTCAAGTGAGCCTCTCTAGAGTCAAGCTCCAAGTAATTTACTAGCTGTATGGCTTTGCAGCCAAAACTCTCTCATAATCCTTTCATATTTACCTCAAGGGCAACACATTTTCTTCTTCCTCTTAAATATTAATATCTCTATTAGTATATCTTAGCACATCATAAAAAAAGTATAAAATGCAAAAATTCAAAATGCACAACATCAGAAATATATGTATATCCCCATTGTATCAGCATTCCATCTCTAATGCTTTAAACATATCATATTGCTTGTAAGAAGAAGATAAAGATGCAATAAAAGTAACTTAATTATCAAAATATTGGCTTATTCCAAGATCTCAAGGCGAATCACAGAAGCAATTAAATATAGAAAAGACACTTTTTTGACACATTCATGCACAAACTAAGAGAGAGCAAGAGAGAGAGAGCCAGAAATGAAACTACATTAATATATCCCTCTTAGAGAGAGAGAGAGAAAGGAAAGACGTTATTGGAGAAATTTCATTATTTTAATATATATATATATACAACCAGGCTGCAAGATGTTACAATACCTTGTTAAAGCATAGTCCCTAAACCCATTAATCAACCATCGAGCTTCAAGTGTCCCAATGCATCCACGTAAACGAGGCTCACCACCATTGACAGTTTTCTTCCAAGTGACAAAGAGAGGGCTGAAAGAATAAAATGTCCATGTGACATGAGATCATGACCAAAGATCACAACTTTATGAATCATGCACATAAATCTATAAACTTACAAAACAAAAATACATGAAGCAGCAAAATCGCATTTTAAAAGTAAATGCGAAATAATGTTAAATCAATAGTACAACCGTGTTCCTACAATTATTGCTACTTAAAGAAATCTTGGAATTTCAACAAATCCAAATGCTATTTGCAGAAACTTTGGGATTTCAATTAATCCTGAATTTCCTAGAATAGAAATTTTTTAAACCTACTTGCTCACAATCCTCTGATGCTGAATTTACCAACCTTTTGGTTAAGATGTCAGCTAATTAGATTTTTGTAGAAATGTAAGGAATGCAAATCAATCCACTTTCAACCATGTACTATCAAACAAGACTCTGCCTCTGCACTAGATCTTGTGACAATCAGTCGTTCCTTACTCCTCTAGATTTTGTTTAGGACATTACTAGTTAATGGTCCAAGCCTACTTTGTAAATCAATTTTCATGGTGGCAATTATTTCTGTTAGTAGGACGTAATAATTAATTTTCTTTTGTGTCACTACTATGATATCTTAGGAACATCCAAAAAGAAGACTTGTAGCATTATTTAATTGGGTTCATATTGTGATGATATAAAAAAAAAATTCAAAAAAAAGAAAAAACTTTATAATTGAAAGAGAACAACAAATGTATGTAAGAGGTAATATAAAACATTAAATTTGAAATGAAGGAGGAAGCAAAATATATAAGATTCCATTTGATTATTGAGTGCACAATGGTAGCTTGAAGCAAAATCTCCACCCACTACGGTTTCCCACTTGTATATTTTTTGATGCAAGAATAAGACATTTATAGTTTATTGATTAATTTATTATTCATATTTAATTCATCAAAAAGAATTAAAATTGGACTAGCCAAGATGCATGAAAATAACTTTCAAAGAATTCATCAACAAGATTTAATTCTGGATTGGAGTCCTGAGATCAATTCCTGAGTCAACTAGTTGAATCTAGTACACATGACAAGTTTAGCATTACTTTGCAGCTAAATATTAAAAAAAGAAAAAAAAAAATGGAACCTCATTCATCACATAAATCTAAAGGTATAATTCAGTCAAGTACTGATGGGATCCAAATCTTTAAAATCATTTTATCTCCTTAAACTTAACCTAACACTATAGAAGTTCTAATCATAAAAGAAAGGGAACAATGCTTTTTCCAAAGGAGAGAAAAAGAAAAATGAGGGAACAAAAAAATGCAATAGGCAGTCAGTAGCAATAGTTTTGCTATGAACAACAATACTCCTAAAGAAATAACTAGAGGTGATAACACCTTGAAATCTATTGCTACCAATGGTTCATATTCAAATACGGACTATGCCTGACCACATGAAATTCCCTCATGTAGACCCACCAAAACAATACAAAGACAGAAACACACATGGCCCAATCAATTCCTGAAGCAGAAGACCTTGGCCATAAAAACACAGAATACAGTGAAAGTCATGAGAGAGACACCAGGAACAAACAAGGAAAAGGTTTCTCAATTGGATCTTCTTTAAAAATAAAAGTTATCTTGTGGAACAAAATGAAAGTTGTAATTGTAAAGGAGCCAAAATTTGCTGATCATGTTCAAGTTGGCCAGTTCAATTTTCCAACTTTGACAGTCAAAAAATTAGTTAAATAATATGCTTGCAAATTGAACCAAATGAAAAAACGGGTTCGTTGTTTAACCAGCCAAACTGGCTGGTCTAGTCTGGTTTCAGAAATATTTAAAGGAAATAAGCTTAATATTCTTTTTTGCCAGAGTGCTATTTACTAGCTAGGAAGAATTTGATAACTGCTGATGAAATTCAACAAACAAATTTATAAGATAATGCCTTTCACCTCTGGCAGATAAAGCAACTCGTATGATTTTGAAATTTTGCAGCTATAGAGGCAGAAATGGTAACACAATGAAAATGGCACTTTTAAACTTCTCAATCAACTAAAGATATAAGCATATGCAACTATAACTATATCAACTGCTGTGTCTCAAAGCCTCCAAGGTGAGACCTTTTTCCATTAGAAGTGACAGGTCAAACATGCCAAACAATAATAGCAAGTATATATGGCACTGTCAGCCAATACTCAACCAAAATCTGTGAAGAATATCCTTAGTACATAAGGAAATTCTAAGGGTTAGCAGAAGTTTCCAAACAGTGATAAGTCATAAGTAAACATGGCTTCTAAAATTGAAAACTGAATTACAATCTGGAGCACAGATTCAAATTTTAGAACTCAGAATGGCTTCACATGAGGTTTTCTGCTGTCATAAATGCTAAAGTATCAACAATAGATAGTGGCTTCAAAGTATTAAAACTCCATGTGTCCTCTACATTATGCAAGCAAATTGTTGCTTATCCAACAAACTGACCAAAAAACAAGAAATTGCCATGCACATGTCTCTTGGTCAAACAGGCAAACATAGAATTCCTTCAAAAGGTGAAATGGAATTCAAAATGTGCTAGAGGAACAGATACTTCTAGAAAATAGCTATGATAACATCAGACAAGCTTACATATATAGTTAGGAGAGAGAGAGAGAGAGAAGGGAAAACAAAGAAAAAAAAAAGGACAACCCCATATATGATACTATCCTGAGAAAAATGCAAAATATTCCAAGTCACTTCCGACTCAAAGTCTGCTTAAGCATCTCATATGAAATACCGAAAGACAGTCACATGTATCATCAAAATAAACTCAATCCCAGTATCTGGCTTGGAAGTGATACTATTAGAATAAAACATCAGCGTAATTGCAGCTTAGCATTATATATATATTAAGAAATTATAAAGATACAACAAATAACCATCTTCTTTTCAAAACATGAAAAAAAAAAAAAAAAGAAATCCAACTTTCCAAAAAAAAAAAGTCTTCCCAGAGCTGATTTCAAGAAAATAAATTCCACATTCAAAACACAAAGACGATAACAAAAAAGCAGCATTAATCATCAGCAGATACACATGGCAATTGCAAAGTCGTTTGCATAATCTCTACTAAATGCAAGTAATCTAGTAAACCAAAAACAAACACAATAATTTATAAAGAAAGATAAAAACTTTGCAACATTTACAAATAGAGCAGACTGAACCCATCAAAACCAGTATTACAGACACAGAATCTCAAGCAAGTTCCTGCAAATTGTAAATAATAAAATAAAACTAAAATATACAAAACAATATAATTAAATTAAATTACATAAACGGCCCAACAGTAAAAGCATAAGCTCCAAGTTCAACCATAAAATAATCAAAAGTAATCAACCAAAACCGATCAAAAGCAAAACATCGATTCTAGAAATTAAAAAAAAAAAAAAGAAATTTAATCCAACTGAAACAAGATGGAAGACGTTACTGTTGGCCCTCGTCAAAGAGAGGAGGAGGAGCTTCCTCGCTGTTGTAGTGAGCCACAAGAGTATCAAAGCAATAAACAGCCATTTCCCGGTTTGCAGAAACCATTTTTTTCCTCTTTTAATTGAATTGAATAGAGAAATTGAAACCAAAGATGGCAGCAATTGATCTTGTATATCGATCGGTATTAAACAGACAGATTGCTCTGATGAGACTCTGGCTCTTCTCTTCGGTCCCTTGTTTAAATAATTAAAGAGAGAGAGAAAAGAGAGCTCTCAAGAAATTACTTTTTGCCAATTCTTTTTTTAATTTTTAATTTTAATTTATAGTGTTTCTATCTATGTGTTCCACAGCTGAATCATACGTATCAAACTCTTCCATTCCAATTATATTATAGATTCCGTTTATATTGCAATATTGATCCCTATTCTATGTCAGTGCAGATATAGATTATATTTGCGCAGATCAAAGTTATTTCCCTATAGATATAAATCAGGAGTTTATATTGCAATATAGATAATTATAATATAAGAATTGAATAAAAACATAGAAATGAAATTTTTCATAAATAAGAAAAAAGGAGAAATAATTTTAATTTTAATTGTTATTAATTTTTTTTCAATTTTATGGAAAAAAAATATTTTCAACAATTACATCATCACCTTCTAAAATTTCACACGAAAATCTCTTTTTCAAATTTCTCATAATATGATTATCTCTCCATTGAGATTTCTTACTCAAACCTCTCATTTTTTCCGATTATGTTCTTCATCAATCTTTATTTCATTCTAAAATCAATGTGTACAATCAAATCTACATAATCAACGTCTACAATCATCTTCTTCTATAGAATATTCAAACTGCAGTTTAGAATTATCGTTTTAACAACAACATTCTTATGCAATATATAGAAACATGTATGTTTAGTTTATTATGTATGTAATCAGTGTTTGTGAAATATTGAGTAAATCTTCGTCAAACAACAAAAATTTAAATGTAAATTACTAAATTACAAGTATACATTGGTCATGTTTCGAGTATATCTTAGGCATACTTTGATATACATTGTAACTAACAACTACATAGGTAAACACAAGCTAATACCTGCTTTTAGTTATGTAGACCTTAGGTATACTTTTGATATACCTTGGGGAAAGAAATGTTGTAAGGTTTAGTGCCTTGGAGATACGTTGGCCTAAAATAGTTGTGAACAAAAGACTATAAATCTAGTATATATTGGGCATATTTTGAGTATATTTTGGAGATACATTATATTAAATACTTAGGACAATAATCTATAAAGTACAGTACACTTTGAGCACACCTTGGGTATATTTTGGGGATACCTTCGACCTAAAACAGTTATGACAATAGTTTATAAAGTACAGTATATCTTGGGTATACCTTGGGTATATCTTAAGGGATACATTCGGCCTACAACAATTGTGAATAAAAGCCATAAATCCAATATACTTTGGGTATATCTTGGGGTTAGGCATAAAATACTTAGCATGTAAAGTCCAATATATCTTTAGCATATCTTGTATATATTTTGGAGATATTTTCAACCTAAAATAGTTGTGAACAAAAGGCTACAAAGTCTGATATACTTTGGGCATATCTTGGGGATACATTCGGTCTAAAATAGCTAAGTGAACAAAGCTTATAACGTACAATATACCTTGGGCATATCTAAGGGATATCAAGGGGATATCTCTACTAACATCTAAACTATACACAACTTATAAAAAAGTCCAGCATACCTCTAGAAGACCTTGGGGATATCTCTACTAACAATTGCACAACGATAGCTTACATTGTCTCGGTGTACCTCTGTTATACCTATGGTATACTCTGGGTATATCTGGTGACAAATACTTATCTTTACATTATGCATACTTCATTCAATTTAATAGAACAAATATAACATACAATCTACTACTTTATAGCAGATATTTCATTCTAAAATATGAAATTTATAGGAAGGAACAATGGAAAATATTTCATTAGTCATACATCACAGCAGAAGATGGGATTCAAAGATGAATTACACCGACTTCAAAGTAAATACTCCTCCAAGATAATACATCCTTT
>CATIWF010057503.1:0-25590 GCA_949630135.1 Balakata baccata | reverse complement strand
TAGCTAAATGGCATTGTAAAGTAAACGAAGAGGCCTATGGCCCAAACAAATGTTCAAAAGCAAAAGAAAAAGCTTATGGCCTAACAAATGTACAAATGTTACAAATGATCAAGCTAGCTAGCAAATGCAAATATTCATATAGAAACCTGGGACAGTGTCTATTTAGTCTGGTCACAACAAAAAGAAAATGACATAAGTATAAGCAAATGAAATGTTTATATGATTTAATATCATTTATATTCATATGATATTGATAAATAGAATGACATATAAATTGTGTACAAATGGCGAATTATTACTTGTAATTGTGATTGACTTGGTATTTTAGAAAACTTTTGATAATTATTTTTCTTGAGTTGCAACTCACCAAATTACCTCATTTTCAGGAAGAGTTAAGTAATTAGCTCATTTTGGAGGTGCATACCACATAGAAGATATGGATCACAGGTTACCGGCCGAGCCTTACCAATCTCTCTCCTTGCATTACACATATGTATAGGAACATGACATCTGTATTTTGGGTTGTACGTCTGCATATGTATAATATAGTGAATGTGCAGTGATGTGATATATATATATATATGTATGTAAATAGTCAAGTTGTTATACTTTGCTGAATTGTTAAATACTGCAAAGTGATACTCTTATATGATTCAAAACAAAATTATCCCTCACTATAAATAGAATATTGTCTTATTCTATGCAATATACGATAACATGATATAAGTATAAGTGATATTCATGGTATAAGGTGTTACACAAGTCACAATCAAAAGGAAAATTTACTTGCTATCACTACGGCAAAGAAGGTTAAGAGAAATTGTAAAGCTTTTAAAAAGCAACAAAATGATGAATAGAATCAAGAGAAGACAGATGATTAGAATACTACTACCACTGTATTTGAAGAAGATGATGAACTGGATGAGCTTTCCTTTGAGGACAATCAGTGCAACGTTGTTATGGATTCTTGTATTGAGTGGGTTATTGATTCAGGAGCATGTTATCATGCTACACAAAAGAAAAAGTGCTTAATTTAGTTCATTATGATGTATATGATCCCATTGATACATAAAGTATAGGTGGTAATAGATATTTTGAAACTTTTATTAATAATGCTTCACGAAAAGTTTGGGTATTTGTTTTGAAATCAAAAGACCAAGTTTTGCAGTATTTCAAGAAGTTTCATGTCATGGTAAAGAAAAACAGGTGAATCCTTGAAGTGCCTTTGCAATGACAATTGAGGCAAATACACTTCAAAAGAGTTTGAGTCCTATTGTTCAAAACATGATATCATACATGAGAAGATAGTTCCCGGTACCCCACAACACAACGGTGTAGCTAAAAGAATGAATAGAACCATCATCGAGAAAGTTATATACATGCTCAAGATGGCTAATCTGCCTAAGTCATTTTGGGTGAAGCTCTATATATTGCATGCTACCTATTGAATCAATCTCCATCAATTCCTTTAGATCACGATATTCCTGAGAAAGTATGGACTTGGAAGGAAGTCACATATTATCACTTGAAGGTATTTGGCTGTAAAGCTTTTGTACATGTACCTAAAGAACAAAGACATAAACTTAATGATAAGGCTATTCCGCGTATCTTCTTAGGTTATGGAGATGAAAAGTTTGGTTATAGATTATAAGATCCAGAAAAGAAAAAGATAGTCAGGTCAAGAGATGTAGTATTTTATGAGCATGAAATTCTACCAAATTTAGAAGTAGCTAAGAAGGTAAGCACCAGTGTTTTTAATGATTCTTCACCAATATCTCCTTTAACTAGACATGCCACAAGAGGAGAGTTAAATGAAGAACATGGGTTGATAATGAGTCATTTCCAGTTGATGTTGATGATGTAGATATAGAGAATGTTGAGTAGGAGGAGTAGCCCCTTGCACCTCAGATTGCTGAGCCTCAACCTAAAAGACCATCCAGAGGGCATCATCCATCTAATAAATGTCTCAGTTCTGAGTATGTTACAGTTGTTGAAGAGGGGGAGCCAGAAAGCTTCAAGGAAGTGGAGAATCATAAAGACAGGATTCATTGGATGAAAGCCTTACAAGAAGAGATGAATTCCTTAAAGAAAAATAATACCTATGATCTTATTGAACTTTTAGGAGGTAAAAGGTCATTGAAGAATAAATAGGTGCTCAAGCTGAAGAAAGATGGAGAGAAGTTGATCAGGTATAAAGCCCGTTTAGTTGTGAAAGATTTTAATCAAAAGAAGGGAATTGATTTTGATAAGATTTTTTCTCCTGTTATGAAGATAAATTCAATTCGAATAATACTTGGTTTGATAGCTAGCATAGATCTTGAGCTTGAGCAGTTTGATGTAAAAACTGCTTTCCTTTATAGCGATTTAAAGGAAGAAATCTACATGGTTCAGCCAGAGGGATTTGAAGTTAAGGGAAAGGAACACATGGTCTGTAGGTTAAATAAGAGCTTGTTTGGCCTGAAATAAGCTCTTAGGCAATGGTACAAGAAGTTTGATTCGTTTATAGTGAGTCAAGGGTACACTAGAACAATTACAAATCATTGTGTATATTTTAGATTATTCCCAAATAGAAAATTCATTATCCTCTTGCTCTATGTAAATGATATATTGATAGTAGGGCAAGATGCTAAAGTGATTAGTGGTTTGAAAAAGGAGCTTTTTAAGTCCTTTAACATGAAAGATCTAGGCCAAGCGAAACAAATTCTAGGCATGCATATTATTTGTAATAGAAATGCCAGGAAGTTGTGATTATCACCAAAAAAAAAAATATTGAACGAGTTCTAGACAGATTTAATATGAAGAGTGCTAAGCCAGTTAAAACACATTTAGCTAATCATTTCAAGCTTAGCAAAAGGTCTTGTCCTCCTATACAAGAAGAAAAGGAAGCAATGGCAGCTATTCCTTACTCCTCTGTAGTTGGGAGTTTGATGTATGCTATGGTTTGTACTCGACTGGATATTGCTCATGCAGTTAGTGTAGTTAGTAGGTTTCTCTCTGATTCAGGTAAGGAGCATTGGGAAGCTGTTAAGTAGATCTTTAGATACTTGAAAGACATTTCTAAAATGTGTTTATGTTTTGGTGCTCAAGACCAATTTTGGAGGGATATACAGATGCAGATATGGCAGGTGATATTGATAATAGAAAGTCAACTTTAAGGTATGTATTTACTTTTGCAGAAGGAGTTGTATCATGACAATCTAAATTGCAAAAGTGTGTTGCTTTATCTACAACTAAAGTAGAGTATATTACAGCAACAGAAGCTGACAAGGAATTACTTTGGTTGAAAAGATTTCTCTCTGAGTTGAATTTGAAATAGGATGGATATGTAGTTATCTGTGACAGTTAAAGTGCTTTAGATTTGAGCAAGAATGCTACATATTATTATCGCACTAAGCACATTGATGTTAAGTATCATTGGCTACGTGATGTGGTGAACAACCAAAAAATTTTGTTAGAAAAGATTCATATTAATAAAAATCCAGCTGACATGTTAACTAAAGTGGTGACTCGAAACAAACATCAGTTCTACACCAAAATAGTGGGACTAAGCTCCGAGTAATTTGTTGAAGAGCAAACTTTCTTTCCCATTGGTTGGAAGGGGAGATTGTTGGTTTTAGAATCCAACCCAAATTAAGATTAGGATTAGAATTAGAGTAAAAAAATTGGTTTTAGAAATTTTTATTTGATTTGGTTTCTTTGACTTTTCTTCAAACAACATAAATATCTTTTTTTGGGCCAACTAGGAGAGATAAGTGATGGCTACATGAAAAATGGAGACATGTTTTTTTTCTTGAGGCAGATCAAAGTTTTCTTTTTTCTTTATGATAAATCAAAGATCCAAAGGTCAGAAGTTTTTGTTCTTTGATTTATTCTCTACACAATATCAATATCTTCTGGTATTGTTTATTACAAGAATATTTTGAAAAATTATTTCCTTAGCTAATTTCAATCATAGAGAATTGGTGTTTTGCCTAGAAATTAATTTTGGTATTTCTTGTATTGGGATTTCTCGAGTTTATGATTAATTTAAGTATTGATTGTACCTGGATTTTTGGTAGTGGATTTAATTCAGAGTTTGGTCTGTGATTTTCTATACTTGAGGGTTTTACACGTAAATTTTGTATTGTAATTATGACTATTTTTCTTTAATTTTTGTGTTTGATTATTTTCTTCTATTATTGGTTAATTATTTTTAATTTATACAATTATTCATATTTCTGGCACAACACTCCTTTGGTGTAGGTTATTTAAAGTGTAAAGATAGAAAAATAATATAGCAAAATAATGTTTTTGGAAAAATTTTAAATTAGTTATAAAGTTCCTTATAGAAGGAGAAAATTGCGTCTAAATTCCTTATATTCTTAGTCAATTGGTCTTCTGGATGTAACACTTTAGTTGGCCCACCATGTGCGCTTCAACCCAAATTCCGGGTCATGTTTACTATTTATATTGTTGTTTTACATAACACTAGTACTTTTTTTTAAAATTATACTGTTTTTTTTATTTTATTTTTATTAAATTATATAATTTTTTTTGTTAAATTTTAAAATATTTATGGTTAGTAAGAAATAATTTTTTCTTTTGTTTAGAGAGAACTAGCATAATAAATTAAATTTACAGAGACACTAATGCAATATATCAAAATCTCAAAGGTAAATAATATAATTTTTAAATTTAAAAAATATTAATATATTATGTCAAATCATATAAAATAAATAGTATAATTGTTAAATATTAAAAAAATAATAATATATTATATTAAATTACCGAAAATAAACAGCAATTTTTTGTTCCATTTATAATTTTTGATACAGATAGTAGATATATTTATTAACCTGTTACATATGTCAACATAATGATGTGAGAGTTACCTATCTCATTAGATTTGGACTCAAAGCTCATTGGATATATAGATTTATGTAGAAATTATGGACTACTATGGCTATAATTAGTTTCGGATGAATATCAAGAATACTCTTATTTTTTAATACTATCCAATACTTTTTTTTTTTATCAGTGGTGAGAGCAAATAAAAAGAAAAAAATATATATTTTAAAAATTTTATTTCTTTTCAACAACCAATTAGAAGATAATTAATAAAAAAATATTAAAAATAGAGAATGCCCTTAGTAATCCTCTTAGTTTTAGTTTTGATTAAGATAGGTTACTCCCCCGTTTACTTTGCACATATTACCGGAATCAACAAGTAAGGCACCTTTGAAATTGAGGCTCTCTCTTTAGCTGACTTTGAAATTCTTATGGGGGATATGTCCCTCCTTAATTTGTTGTTTCTGTTTTGCGAGTTGACTCCCTCGCTTTTGGTTGCTTAATAAAGCTTCTCTTTTTGAATTTTTCTCCAAAAAAAAAAAAGAGAAAAAAAAAACAATTAAGACAACTTTCTCCCTTGTTTACTTCGTGGAAACTTCTCTTTTTTTTTTAAGAAAAATAAATCATTTTATCAATTATAATACTTTTATGTTTAAATTGTTTTCTGATATAAATTCTAGGTTTAACCATGGGGTGGGGAAATCTCAATTCTTGTAGGGATTTGCACCGAACTGAGCAAAAATTTCCTAATTTACTTTCCTATAGAGGCGGAGATGGGAAAAATTTCTTTCCCGTTGAGCGGGAAAGAGATGGGGACGATATTCCCCCGTCCTACGGAAATCTCCACTTCGACCCGTAGAAACATATATATATATATATATATATTCTTTTATCAAAAATTGTATTATATCAAACTTATTTATTAAACTAAAATATATTAATAATATATATAACTGATTTATTTAATAAAATTATGTATTTATATAATTTATAATTAATATAAATACTATAGTCATATTAATTAAATTTATGTACTAATCTAATTTATGAATTATTTATTTTTTTCAAAATGCATAAACTTTTTATATTATATATAGATACTTATGACTGTACTTGTTTTAATTTTTAAATTTACGTGACAGTAATTTCGTTAAAGTATTATCATATTTCGTGAATATTAAATTAATTATTCTATTATATAAAATTGTGATATTAATATAATATTATTTATTATTTATGGGTTTCTTAAAAATATTCAATGAGAATGGAGAACTCAGTGGAAATAGAGATATCTGCGGAGATGGAAACATGAATAAATTTATCTCCATTACTATTATGGGGATGGAAACGGGGATGGAGTCATACTTCCAACCCCCGCCTTGGCAACCCTATTGCCAAATCTAATAAATTCTCAAATTTCTTACATTTTGAATATGTTTCTGTTCAGAAAAATTAAATATTTTGTTCTTATATTGCCTTCATTTTGTTCTTATAGGATCCACATAAAAATAGGTATTATACTTATTACTCAATTAATGAATAAGGTAATTATAGAAAAATTAATATGGAAAATATAGCACTGCTTTTGCTTAATAGATAGGTAACATAGCTTCCAACGCATATTTAGTAGAATTGAAAGAAATTCAATCATGCCTATATCAATAATTAATTAAAAAAAAAACAATGTTTCACCGACTCTTCTTCTTCGTCTCAATAATTGTCTCAAATAATTAACATATTTATGATTGCTATTCTTTTTTTTATTAATGTACATGGCACATTATTATTAAATATTTGACTTATTATTAATTATTATTTAATTTTTTTATTAATTATTTTCATCTTATTTAGAATGTTAATGTCACTGATATTTGGGATGAAAGTGCATATTTATCTCAAATTTAATAATTATTAATATATTACATTTTGTATTTTAAGCAACAAATGTAACTTTATTCATAATAATGTAGTTTTGTTTATAATGAATTATATAATATTATGATATTTTATTCACAGTGAATTATAAGAATGCATGTTTATCTCAAATTTCATATTATTTTATAGTATTTTATTCATAGTAAATAAGGTTTTCATGTTTATCTCAAATTTAATAATTATTAATATGGTACACTTTGTATTTTAAGCAACAAATGTAACTTTATTCATAATAATGTAGTTTTATTTACGGTGAATTATATAATATTATGATATTTTATTCATAGTAAATTATAAGAATATATGTTTATCTCAAATTTTATAGTATTTTATTTATAGTAAATAAGGTTTTCATGTTTATCTCAAATTTAGTACCAAATTACTAATTTATTCATCGTTAAGAGTCATATATAAAATAAAGATAGTAAGCATTTTACGATCATTTTGTATGTCTCTCATATTCTCACTTTTATATATAATATGATTATGATTTAGTTTTTCATTAACATGCCTTATACTTGATTATTAGATATCGGAGTCGTTATTAATTATTATTTGGCTTATATATATATATATTTATTTATTTATTTTATCTTATTTGGAATGTTAATGCCACTAATATTTGATATGAGAGCGCATGTTTATCTCAAATTTAATAATTAATATATTACACTTTGTATTTTAACTAACAATATAACTTTATTCATAATAATGTAGTATTTTATTTATAGTGAATCATATAATATTAAAATATTTTATTTATACTGAATTATAGGAGTATATATTTGTCTCAAATTTCATATTATTTTGTAGTATTTTATTCATAATAAATAAGAGATTCATGTTTATCTTAAATTTAATACTAAATTACTAATTTATCTATTATTAAAAGTTATATATAAAATAGAGGTAATAAATACTTTATAGTCATTTTGCATGTCCCTCTATTCCCTAGTTCTTCATTAAGTAGATATTGTCATGACTTGTCATTGATCTCTATTTAGTTTTTGTATAATTTTTCTTTTATTAATTTACTTCATCTTATTTGGAACGTTAATTAACTAAATATAAAGTTATAATGCCACAATAGTGTTAATAACCTAAGTACATTTCAATATTAATAGAACTTGTGTCTTCTCTAACTAAATATTTATTAAATATTCAAATATTAATATACAATGTTTAAATATATTAAATATTTCAATAAAATGTATATTAAATATTCAAATATTTAGTTAATTAACTAAATATTTCAATATTAATATACAATACTTTGCACATTAAAAATAGTGTCATAATTAACTAAATATTCATCCAAAGAAAGTGTTAATAAGCTAATTATACAATATTTTGCACATAAAAAATAGTGTGAGCTACAATGAAATACCATTTTTTAGTGTGATACTATAACCATGTCATTTCACTGTTATCTTTTTTTTTTTACATTAATAAGATGATGAATAAGAAGAGAAGAGAAAAAGAGTAGAGTTGAGAAAAAATGTCGGTATCTTTCTCCCTTTCTACTGCAATTATCCAAAAAAAATTATTTACTGATTTTTGTGATATAAAACATTTATTAGTTTAGAATAAATTATAAAAACTTCAGTGATTATGAGTGAAAATGAGCCCCCAAACCCTATATATATATATATATAAGAGTTTAATCTAAATACTAAAAAAATTAATAATATCTTTTAAAAACTAATATATATTTTATTTTTTTAATTTTATATAAAATCTCCCTCTATACATCCAATTAAATAATTATAACTTTGTTACTTATATGGGTATAATTTCACTACAGAAATTAGTATACAACGA
This sequence comes from Balakata baccata, assembly GCA_949630135.1. NCBI lineage: Eukaryota > Viridiplantae > Streptophyta > Magnoliopsida > Malpighiales > Euphorbiaceae > Balakata > Balakata baccata. The sequence goes on along the minus strand of CATIWF010057503.1, from coordinate 17,007 downwards.
CGAAAGGATGCACTATCAGGAAATTCAGGTCACTCGTTAAAACTATATGGACTGGCGACGTGAGGGAAAGCTAAGCCTATCGACGGGTCACAAAATTTTTGCGATTGAAATCATCAATGAGTCACATTAGGACAGAATCAATTTGTGACGGAACAATTTTGTGATTTGGTAATGTTCCCTAGCTACTAGCCACATACTTCGGTTTTGTTGTTACGGAGATTTCCGGTTACTGTAGTAGTGTAAAAGATCCAAAGGCGCACGACTTTATAAATGCCCGTTTTGGCACTGCATCTGATAAAAGTATTTTTCAAAAAAAATTATTTTTTTAATTTTTTTAATTTTAAAAGCTGTTTTAAAAAAAAAAAAGATAAATATATATTTTTTTTAAAATATATTATAAAAAATTAAAAAATTAATCAATTAAATAAAAAAATACAAAATTTATTTTTAAAACTCTTAATATCAATCTCAAATACCCCTCAATATTCATATCCAAGTAAAAAAAAACAAAATCAAAGATTAGTAAGATTTGATTTTTAATATTATATTTTGTTTCGCAAGATTTGATTGAGATTTGTTATTTGATATTACCCTAAATTACACTTTATTTTCAGTGCATGTGCGAGACTTAATTCAGTGTACTAACGAGTGAACTAAATTATATAACTGTTTGATATTAGCAATGAATATTTTAAAAATATATTTTTAATTTTTTTATTTAATTAACTAATTTTTTATCAACTATTTTTTTTAAATTTATTTTTAAAAAAAATATTTATTTACCTATTCCAACCAAAAACAGTTTTTAAAATTAAAAAAATTAAAAATACAAAATCTACTTTTAACTTTTTCAAAATTCAGCCTATATATTTGTGTACATTAATTTACCTAATTGATTGAAGATTTAAATAAGAATCCAAGCTGGAAAGTGCATTACCTAGGACTAGGTTCTATACAGTAGAAAAACATGATGAATGAAACGGTACGTCTTTAAACCCACGAGAAGAGAAGCACCTTATCTTGCTAACTGCCAAGTAGCGCTCTCACAGGATCGCTCTGATTCTCTACAGACTAAAAGATAAATTTGTCTATAAATTATGTCTTACAATGGGAGTTAGTTTATAAGCTATAATTTAGCATAAATTATCTCTAAAATTTTGAATTGAATTGGGCTTATATAAACCCTTAAACTTTCTGTCTGCATGCACTATTAATCCGTCTTGTTTGAGCCGACTTGGACGTCTTTGCAAAAAGTTCGCAGTTTTGATTTTTTTTTAAATAAAAATAACGTCGTTTCAGTGTAATTTAAAAAATTTATATTTAATACAAAACGACATGATTTTGAGAGACCATATTTGAAAATTATAAAGCAAAATGGACGTAATTTTGGTATACTAATAATTTGAAACGATATCGTTTTGAAATTTAAAATTTATACATTTTACACTCCGAAAATAATATTTTTTGGAGAATAAAATTAAAAAACTAAATATAATAAAATTAATATATGGTTTTCTAATGTAATTTGATAAAATTAATATAGGATTTCTTAATATAATTTTTAATTTTTTTAATATAAATATATATATATAATTAATTATAAATTAATATTAATTATATTTAATTTTTTATAAATTAATATCAGTAATATTAGTTATAATTATATTATATATAAAAGTAGAAATAGATGGAAAAAATAAATTTACCAAAAAGTCAAACAGATTGTATTAATTAATTGAATTAATTTTATTATTTAATAATTTAATTTATTAATAATAATATTAATAATTTATTAATTAAAAATCTAATTCTATTAAGATTAGATAACTATATTTAAGAAGAAAAAATAATTCAATAAAAAAATTAGGAAGACACAATAAAAAAATATAATGGGTATGATTATTTATATATATTAAATAAATTAACAAACATAACAGGCCAAATAATTTAGAGTAATTTTTTTTATAAATGATATAATATAAGAATCAAATATAACTAACAATCATCTCAATATAAATTTAGTATTAATATTATTTTAATTATTTTATATAATATTTATATTATTTTATACAATATTTATATTATTAATATTTTTTATTAAAATATTAAATATTTGAATTATTTTATTTTATTAATTTTTATTACATATTAAATGAATTAACTTAATTATTTAGTATTATTGAGAGTTTTAATTAATTGTTATTTATTGTTTTAGATAAAAAATATTAGTTTTTATATATTTCTAAATTATATTATTTTATTTATTTTAATAAAAAATTAAAATTAAAATTATTTTAATTCTTTTTTTTATTTTTTATTTTTTTATTTTTTATATATATTTATATTATTTTAAATATTTGTCTTTTTTAAATAAGTAGATTATTTTATTTTATTATTTTTATAACTTATTAAATCAAATAAGTAACAAAACAATTAAATAATTTAATAAGTAATAAAAATATATTTTAAAGTAATGAAATGAATAATCAAGTTCAAAATTATGTACAATAAAAATATAAATATTAAACTTATAAATAATGAATATGCGATAAACAATTAAGTTTAAAATAATAAACAATCAAATTCAAAGCGATGAACAATCAAATTATAATCAATATCATCACTATTATTCACCATATATAATTTATTATTACTAGAATCATAAAATACTTATTACTTATATTTTATATATGATTTTCAATAATAGACAAATTAGTAATTTGATGAAATTTGAGTCAATGTTAGGATTGAGGAATTTTAAAATTCATAAATTTCATACAATCTATGGATTGTGAAATCATGAATTATAAAAATTTTATTGTTTGATTTGAATATAAAATCCATGAATTGATATTGTAATTTCTATTACACTAATGTTTAGTTTAATAACTACAATCAATTGATTTAATAATGAATTTCTAATTTTAACCTTAATTAAATATTGAGAATTTATTATTATTAAGCATATACAATCAATTCTACCGTATATTTAAAAATTAAAAAAATAAAATAAATTATTTTAAGAGTTGGAAAATAATAAAAAATATAAAAAATAAAGTTAATAATACTCTCTCATAATAAAATATTTTTATTAATAATTTAATGCATATTAACACTATATTATATAAATAATAATAATAAAGCAATTAGTTAGAAAAATTATTTTTGTTTTCTTTTGATGATTAAGGATGGTGTTGGAATATTATAAATTTATTAAGGACCTTTTTGGGTGGAAATGGGCTCTGGCCTATATGGGCCTAATTGGTATAAAAATCTTATCGTCCGGTCTGTAAGTAATGCGGCATGTAGAGTATGGTGGAGATTCTACATCGGAATCAACTGCAACGATCCGTGTGCTTATATGGATCTGGGGTCCCTCTCCTTCTTTGATAAAAAATGATAGATTTTAGACTTTTACACCTAAGAGACGAGAAATAGAACCTATAAAAAATAAAAGATTTTGATAGATAAATAATTTTGTAAAATATATAAATTTTAATATTTGTAAGCAATCTAACAATAGATTTAACCTAAATTTATGTTCAAAATTCATCAATCTAACCTAAGATAATTCTATATTCCTATAATTTACTATTCATATAATATTATAATAAAATGTAATAAATTAATTAAAAAATATAAAAATTAAATAGTAATTAAGCACGAGTACCGTATTTAAAGGTACATTAACGGAAAGAAACATAATGAATGAAACGGTGCATTTTAAACCCTCGAGAAGAGAAGCACCTTATCTCATTATGCTAAGTATTGCTCTCACAGGATCGCTCTGATTCTCTAAAATATGAAACGGCCTATCCAATTTCTCATAACTTCTTAACGAAATGGCGGCAGTAATGCGGTGCTCTTGCTTCCTCTGTCGCCCGTTCTCCCTCCCTTCTTCACCGTCCGATCTCATCATCTCCGGCAATCCTAAATTTCCCGGTCATTCCCTCTCTCAGTACCACTTATTTTCTTTATTTTCTACTATTCACATTTCCATTCTCTTTTTTAAGTGATTTTCATTGTACAGCTCTGAATTCTTGATTTTACACTTCGATTTTTTTCTTTTCATTATTTTTCGGTTTCAGTAGCATACTTCTCATGTCATTGCTGAAAGGTTAGAACTAGTGATACGAAGCATGCTTCGATATAGAACTTTCATTCTTCCAATTTCTGACAATAAAAATGTGCAATTTCGATAAATTTTTCGTATGCCGCCGTTGAATTGGAATTTATAAGGGTAAAACATGAATCTGAAGGAAAATTTTGATTGTGGTGGACAGGCAAGTTAGATTCTCTGGTGTTTAAAATAGAAAAGTTCGGATCGTCATTTAGAGATGGTTGTAGTGTACCATTTCTTTTCCGTCATAAGTTTCGTGCGGACGAAACTTCACGCCTAGGGCCTGCAATGGAGGAAAGTGAAGACATGATTCAAGTACCACCTCCCTATGAAAAATTCTTTGAAAAATTGTCAGTTCTTCAGGTATGCTGGTGAGTGGTTTGTGTTTTTTTTTTTTTCACTTACCTAATTATTCGTATTTTGCCGAATTTTTTATTGCTTTGTCATTTTACTAGAAGATATATGTGGAAGACCGTGACTAAAAGCATCATTTTCTTGTTTTAGACATCAGAGCCTATTGTATGATATTAACCTAATCAATTCATCCTGCTTTTTTCCTTGGTAAAACTGCGATCTGGTTATGTTTTGGGTCCCCAGTCCTCGATCATTGCCTCAAATCTAATCTATGAGTAGGATAAGTAGCAGAATCAGCTCTCTATCTTCATCTAAGGTGACCGATATTGCAAGCTCTGTATATGATGATATCCATGAATTCTGAAGTAATTGGAATTCAAAAATCATGTTACCGTTGAATGTCTTGGTGTATTTCCATTGGTTTTAGGTTTCTCCAGCAGTAATTAGTTTACCACGAAAAATGATGTATGTTGTCCTTATTAGTTATCACAATCACATTTCATTGTCTTAATGGATAACACACTGTTGTCTTTGCAGGGCAAATTAAAACTGAGGTCCTCTGCAATTACATTCCTTGTTACTAATGCCTTGATATGGACTTCTCCTTTTCAAGCATTAGCTCAAACATGTGAGGCGGATAGCTCCATTTTCAACATGCCTCTACTGCTTTTTGTGGCTCTTATAGGAGCCACTGTCGGAGGTATAGTGCCTTTGATATGAGTAACAGTGCTTTTTGAATATTCACTTAAAACCTGTGTGTCTAGATTGTTCTTGTTCTAATAACTAATTGCTTTAACAATAGGGTTGCTTGCACGACAAAGAAGAGGAGAACTGAAACGGCTGAATGAACAATTGCGCCAAATTAATGCAGCTCTAAGAAGGCAAGCTAAGCTTGAGTCGTATGCCCCCAGCTTGAGTTATGCTCCTGTTGGCAGTAGAATAGCAGAAAATGAAGTGATTGTCGATCCAAGGAAACAGGAGTTGATTTTGCGACTAAAAACAGGCAAGAATTTTTTGAGAAATCAAGATCCAGACAAGGCATTTATTGAGTTTAAGGCAGCTCTTGAGCTTGCTCAAAGTCTGAAGGATCCAATAGAAGAGAAAAAGGCTGCAAGAGGTTTAGGTCCGTTTCATTCCTTTATCATATGATCCATATATTCCATTAAGTTGTACATTTCTGTAAGTGCTTATAATCGTGTAGAGACTAGAGACTAATCTTTTTTTTCTTTTTAACTATGGGCAACTTCTGGCGTTTCTCCTTTTTATTATGCTCGAGCTTGCAGAATAAAATCTACTGGTATAGGCTTCAGTTCTTATCAGCTTTTCTGTGGACTTGGGATATTACTTATAATCATATTTCTAGATGCTTGATTGTCTTCGGAACCTCTCTTCTTCTTTTTATCAATAAAGTTGTCGTTGCCTTAATGTTTTCGTTGAAATGCAAAATCAATTCAAGTTCTTTCTAATCTGAATCTGCTTCGTTCAGGTGCCTCATTGCAAAGGCAGGGCAAGTATCGCGAAGCCATTAAATATCACTCAATGGTTCTTGCAGTCTCCGAACGAGAAGGGGAAGCCTCTGGAAACACAGAGGCCTATGGGGCAATGGCTGACTGTTATACTGAACTTGGAGATCTAGAGGGAGCTGGGAAATTCTATGATAAGTACATTGCAAGATTGGAAACTGACTGATCAGTTTCCATGACTGCACAGTTGTATGCTCATCAAGGTAACTTATCGTTTTAGAGGCTGTATGAGGCTCGCTGATGAGTTCTATTTTGTACCTTCACTTTCTGTAACACTGCCCCATGCAGGTTATCTTTATCTATTTGATTCATTACTTTTTGGTATCCAGTTATTTACTGTGATCTTTGATCTTCATCCTGATTAGCCTTAGTCAGATCAGGTTTCTATCATAGGCTTAGTTTTTACTTTCAGGGGTAATCATGTTGCGTGTGTTATAACACAATCACAACAGCAAGGCCATTTTTAGTTTTTCAATGAGCAGTATCAAGTAGGTGTTCGTGTGACCTAGGCTATTGCCAATGTAGTCAAGGCCACCCGAGTTGCTTATGTTACATAGCCACAGTTTGTATGGTTCATGCCAGCCAATGCCCGTTGGCACCAACAGAAAATCAAGAACGAACAAAGAAGGCAAGTGAACTGCAAAATAAAATGGCGAACAAGCACATAGTGCGAAACAATTCTTAATAGAATTCTCATACAACAGAGACAAACTAAGATGGTCAAAGCTTTAAAGCAAACTAGTGTCCATACTAGACAGCTCATCCTCACCACAATCATTCATCCCTACTTGGTAGATAACAATCGTTCCTAATTGTAGAAAACGAAGGAAGGAAAATACATAAATATGTATACATCCATACAAATGGCAAGCATATGAGGTAAATGCGGTTACCAACCTCACCGCAGAACAAAAGACTTGCTAATAGTTTAAGACTCGAATAAAACCTGCAAAGGCAGGAAATGAAACCATGGCGTTAATTCTTATCATTACTGGTAGTACATAAGCTGCTGGGCAGCAGCAACATTCTGGAAGCCGCCATCATATATTGCTTGGCTTGCTCCAGCTGCACCCACTCCCATTGCTGCTTGTTTAAGAGGATGCTGTCCCTGTGGGTGCATTAAGGCATGGACACCACCCATCTTGCCCATTGCTAGTTGCCGCTCATAGGTCAAAATGTCAGTGGCTGAGAGGCCTGGCAAAGGGGCAGCTGCAGGGGGTGGGAGTGGGTTTGAACTTGTCCCTGGCGGGGTAGGCTTGCTCCCCCAAGAGCACTACAAGAACAATAAGAAAGAACAGTTAAAAGTCAGTTCTAATCGCAAGGCAAAATAATAACGATGATGATGATAACAACAACAACAACAATAAGGGTTGCTTCAAATTTTCATTGGCATGTGAACTCAAGTTTCCAACTCCTTCCAACACCATATTTGTAGATAGATACATCAAGGCAAAAAACTCAATTGGACACACCTTTATTTGTTTGCCATAAAGATATGACTGGGTGTTACCCACTTGAATAGCTAGAGTTGCCTCAGCATGGGTACTGTATCTCACAAAACCAAAACCTTTATCCCGCTGGACTCGGACCTCCTCAATAACTCCAGCTCCAAGAGCATGGAAATGGCGGTGGAGATCAAGCTGGGTAACCTGCCAAATAGAGGGAACACGGGGACAATTTCTCAGAGATTTGACACAACCCAGATTTTCTAATATTTCAGAAAGTCTGAGAACTGTATAAACATCCAATAAAGCATTACAATTCTCCCTATAAACAAATATGCCACACTGCATAAGCATCAAAGACCTCACATAGGAAGTAAAATTTCTTACCTCTGGAGCAAGATTGCCAACGTAAACAGTGGTATACTGAGGATTGTTTTCAGGAGCCTCGTTACTTGCTGCATCTTTGCCTTCTTCTGCACAAGCAAAGTGAAAGAAGTACAAGTTTTAATTTTTACAAGCCTACTTGTTGCCAGCATGACAAGCAAATAACTATATCCACCACATAGAAAACAACTAAACATGCTTAGGAGTAAAGAATAAAAAGATCGTCCCTAACAAAGGATAAAGCCTTAATGCATTTAACAAGCTAACAAAAATCACCAAGTTCTAGAATTGATTCTTGATGTCCTGTCTTTGAAGATACAACCACAACATATTATCCACAATGATATTATTTCTCATCAATCAAATCCAGCAAAACCAACCTGATGTGCCATTTGTTAGTTCCACAACACTTTTGGCATCAGAACTCTGTTTATCATCATTGGCACCAGCACCTTTTGTAGCCCAGTTGCAACGAATCTGTCTACTCCCAAGCCACTTCCCTACATAGCCAAACAAGCAAGCATTAGTAAAATATCCAACAAAAAAATGGAACATGTAACAACAGTAACTCTACCAGTTCATATCATCAAGCTTGCATAACCTATATGTTATGCCCCAAATATCTCTTTTTTGATAATATGAGCAAACTAGAATAAATCAAACAGAGGCAATATTAAAATGCTTAAATTTCCTTCTGACAATTATTAAATGCTAAGATATTCAGACAGGACTTGCAAATAACTAAATAGAACATATAACACATACAGGCAAAAGATTAAATATTGCCTCCTTACAATTTAAATATGATATAAAAAATAACAAAATTCTACAGTTTGATAATGAGATTTAAGTAGAAAAAGGAAAATTAACTCCTTAAATTTCTTTAGTATTTGGACATATTCATCAAAATTTTAAACTACAGTATTCCTGAAGCTGTGAAACAATTTCTGTTATCCGTATCATCCATACCTGTTACATCATTTATTGCACTTTGAGCATCCTGAAATGAAAATAAAAATGTCAGTCCAAATACAGTCAAATTTATGATAGACAAAATATAAAAAATGGAAAACTATACCTGTTGATTTCGGAAAGAAACAAACCCAAACCCTCTCGAACGCCCAGTCTTCTGATCCCACATAACCCTTGCATCTCTGAAACCAGTACAGGGTAAGGGATGGTTATTCACTTTGCAGCACCAATTAAATCATATAATAAAATCATTGTATATACATTAATATCATGTTTCAGAATTTTACAATTTCAAAAAATATTTCCATCAAGCGCACACACAGAGGAAGAAAAAACACTTACGAACAACTTGGATAAACGGAAAAACAGGCAAATAATGTTGCATCGGTAACCTCAGGACTAAGATCTCCAACAAAAATATTGAAATGGCCTGAACACCATAATGAAGTCTGAGCTCATTACCACATATTACAGACAGAAAGAATTGACTTTAAAAAAGTTCAAACTCGACCAAGAACCAACCTGAGGTATCTTCACGCTGACCACTGGCATATGCCCAATTAACTTTGATAGGCTGCCCGAATCTGCAAACCATATAATCACAAGATGAAAGGCTGAAACAACATAATGGAGAGTCAATAATAAAAAAAAATGACAGAAAATTTAAAATAAAGCCACTTACAGGTGCCTTCCATTAAGAGATAGTATAGCAAGAGCAGCTGATCTGCGATCGAAGTAGTGAATAAATCCATACGATGACTGCATATGCAGATATAACAGAATATCAAAATTACTGGCGAGAAAAACAAAGCAAAAAAAAAAAGGCACAAATGAAACAGAAACGCCAGATTAGAAAATGATGTACCTTTTCCTTTCTTATAAGTTTACAGCTTTCAACAGGACCTGTACTTGCAAAAACTTCTTGGAGAAGAGGCTCAGTTACCTGTGTGTGGATATTTCCAACATACCTGCATTTTTTCGAAAATGAAAAAACTAGAAGTTTTAAGAAAAAAGAACAAAACAAAAAAAAGAAAAAATAAATTAACTCATAAGTTGCCTTAGTCAATTACCAAAAACAATTAAAATCACACATATAGCTATTTTATTTTTATGCAAGCCTGACCGTTGTTAAAAAATCAAGTACAGATAAGTATTAAATAATGCATGACCTACAGAATCCTCAGAAGACAACAAATTCAGTGAAAGCACTACCATTTCATAGACAAGGAAAGTATAAGCAACATATGCAGTAGCATAAAGATGTGGATGGTAAACATGACAGGAAACCAAAATAAAAATAAAAAGGAAAAATGTCTGGACAAACACTCACACACTGCGGCAAGTGCTTGGATCAAAACCAGGAGGCAGATTTCCACTGGTAATTGGCTCAATCTGCAAAATAAAAATGTAAAAAAGAAAAGAAAATAATAAGGACAAAAAAGAAATAAACACAAGAAAATTCCCTTCTTAATCTACCTTAACCTAAAGCACTTTAACCCAGCACAGAACAGCACAGGGAATAAATGACTACATTGAGGAGCAAAAATGATTTCTACAAATAAATAAAAACATTGCCAGCGGAAATTGCATGAAACACAGCCGCAGGATAGGAAGAAAACACAGTTCTCAAAAGGATTCTAAATTGTTGACTGAATGACAAGTAGAATGAAAACACAGATAAAAATTGGAATATTGATCATTATTACCATTAATGCTCCTTAATCACATTTTTATTTATATACTAGTTAAAAAAAACCTTCAAAAAGAAAAAAGTTGCTTATGCATCAATTTCTGATCAGATGCTCACTCCATATCCTCGTTAGAAAATTGTCTCAAAAATTAAAATTTAAAACCAACATAAAACTAACACACGTTGTTGGGCTTTTCCAAAGAAACTTCAAGACACCATAAGGAAAAAAAAAAAATATATATATATATATATATAACCGTTCTCAGGTTTCTAATACAAAGAACATAAGATGAGGAGAGTGATGCCCTTTAACATTAACTAAAACAAGAAAACATAAGTCGATGTGGTTTCATGTCACTAGTAACTGAAGAATTATCCACCATCCATGTAATCAGACTTGCTAAACAAATTTTCACGAGTTGAAAGATTAATGAAAGAACAGAAAAAGGACCATCTTTGCAAATTTTTCTATTAGTGGAGCATGAAACTTCATTTCTATTCAAATAGATTTTCAATTTGATTCAGAATTCAAGTGAGATAAATAAACATGGACCAAAGAAAATAATTAAGTCCACCAAATATTGTCAATAGAGATGCATGCTCCCATAAAAAAGTATAATAACCAGTGAAACAGTAACTAAAATTCAGCAAGAAACCCACGGCAAAGCGACAGGAATACTAAAAATTTAATCTATCGGAAAATAAAACATCAATGTTTTCAGAAATGACAACGTATTAATTATTGTCTACATGCATAGGGAGATAAATAAGTGAACAAGAGCAAAACCTATGAGCTACTCGTTAATGGCCCCGAGTCGCAAAACCCAACCAAACAACACATAGCATAACAATGGTTCAAATAACTTCCAAGCCTTTTGTAACAATCCCCAAACCATAACAAGAAAGACGAAATACAGTGTAAAGAAGAGAAATTAGAAAATAATAATAGAAAATAAAAAACCCTAGCATTTCAACGATAACAACGACAATAACCCTAAAACGAGGAATTCAGAAAACCCAAATGCCACGGAATCAAAAACAGCCAAAATCCCTTAGCTGCCGAAACCTAACCCTAGCTCCAGCAACTCAATCAAATGCGGACACGAACAAAAAACTCCCAGACAACAACAATCAAAGAACATCAAATTTGAATAAGAGAAGCAGAAACACAACAGCATCGATGATTCCGAAACCAGTAAAATTGAGAGAGAGTGTAAAAGCGAACCTGAGGTGGAGCGAGAAGGCCTGGGTGGTAAAGAGACTGTTGTTGAAGGAGGGCTTGCTGCATCAAAGCTTGTTGCTGCTGTTTAAGCCGCTGGTGCTGCATTTTTTGGTGCTGTAAACTGGGAAATCGGTGTGTTTGTTTCCCGAGAAAACTAGTGTTTTCCTTTCTCTATTTCTTTTTTAACTTTTTTCCCCTTTTTCTATTGGGGTTCGAAGTAAAAATGGGGCCTCAAAGAAAAAAAAAGGAATGAAATTTGAAATGAAAGAACGCGACAAAGGGAGAGAGGCCTCTGAAAGATAGAGAGGGTGGGAAATTAGTGGCTCCAAGTAAAGCATTTATACTGGGATTTTTTTTTTTGTTGGAGAATATGATACTATCACTGTGACTGTGACGAATTTTACTCAACCGACCAATAGAAAGTATCAACGAGTCAAGTGCGTATGACGTTATTCGTTATTGGCCGTCATATGAAAGAACCACGTCAAGACGTGTGAGCGTAGAATTGGCCCAACCAAGTGATTGTTGCACTGCAACACGAACAGTTATATTCCCTCTTTCAATTTTTCGGAATTTTTCAGAAAAAATAATATATATATATATATAATATTTTATAATTGTAAAATAACGAAGTAAAATTTTATAAAAAGTTTTTTAAAATGAAAATTATTATTTATTAATAATTAATGATTACTAAATAAGCAGGATTTTTATATGATCAAAAGAAATAGAGAAAGGATAAGTAAATGACCTAATTAATTATAGAACGTCTTGGATTGGTATACTGTCTAGTATTATTTTATTTTTAATGTAACTAATTTTGCTTTTATCTAATTATTAGATATTTATTTTATTTTTAATGTAACTAATTTTGTTATTATTTACTATTTAATTTTTATATACTTTTTTAGTTTTTTATTAATTTATTTCATATTATTTAAAATATTAATTAAATAATTAATGTCTAAGCAAAATATAGAGTTATAATGTTACAACATTGTTAATAAACTAAATTTATTTTAATATTAATAAAATTTTTATTCATAAATAAAGTCATAATGCTATTAATAGAGGTGCATATTTATCTCAAATATTTATAATTATATATAAAATAGAGTCATTGTATGTGATTATTAGATATTAGATTCATTATTAATCATCATTTAATTTTTACATATATTTTTTTATTAATTTGTTTCATCTTATTGTGATATTTTATTCATTGTGAATTATAAGAGTGCATATTTATCTCAAATTTTATTAAATTATTAATTTATCTATTATTAAAAATCATATATAAAATATAGGTAATAAATATTGTACAGTCATTTTGCTCATTATTCATATTCCCGCTTGATTAAGAGTTGAGACAATCATTAATATGTGTTATACGTAATTATTATATATTGGACTCATAAAAAATTACTAATTTATCTATTATTAATAGTCATATATAAAATAGAAGTAATAATCATTTTTCCGTCATCCAATTTACTAATTTATCTATTATTAATAGTTATATATAAAATAGATGTAGTAAATATTTTACAGTCATTTTGTCTATCCCACTATTCTCAATCATCCACGAGCAATGCACGTAATTTTTAATAATTGGACTTATCATTACTAAATAAATTATTGTTCAATAAATTAATTTTATTTACTTTTAATTATCATACAATTAAATCATATTTAATTTAAATATTAATTATATTTGATTCTTATGTTTTATATAAAAGTAAATTACATTATACTATGCACGTCAAAAAACTTAATTCATTATGTGTATGATTTTATTATATAAAAATTATTAAAAAAAATTAACTTTTCAAATAATTTATGGCTATGTTTAGATTGAGATATTTTAAATGAATAATTTTCAACAATCTATGGATTTATGTCAAATCCACCGTTTGATTACTTAAAAAATATCAAAATCCATGAATTTTGTAAAATTCTTCATCTACCAAAATTTTTCATTTTTAAATGATTTGATTTCTTATCTTCTAAATAGGAAAGTCTAAAATATATAAATTTTAATCAATATGGAATTGTTGCTATAATTTTTTATTATAGGATTATCTATAATAAATTAATAATATTCTAAAACTATGCTTAATCATAAAAAAATAAAAATTATTTTTTTTAATTTTAACTAATTGCTTTATTATTATTAAATTATTAATAAAAATATTTTTTAGCAATATTTTATATTATAACATATAGTAATTTTTTTTAACTCTTAAAATCACCAATTTTATTTTAAATTTTTTTTAAGTATATAGTGAAATTGATTGTATATGTTTAATTAATAATAAATTATTAATATTTAATAAAGGGTACAATTGAAAATTAATTATTAAATTGATAGATTGTGGTTATTGAACCAAATATAAGTGTAAGGGTAATTATATCATCAATCTATGTATTTTAATAGTCAAACTAAATAATGAAATTTTTAGAATCTATGGATTTAAAGTTTATGAATTTTATGAAATATATATATTTTAAAATCCCTCAATATAAATAAAACCTATAAGAATTATACTTAATATTTTGAAATTTATATTATACATTATGTTATCCATGTATTTTAACCAGTAAAACAAAACGATAAAATTCTTAAAATACATGAATTTAAAGTCCATGAATTTTATAAAATCTATAGATTTTAAAATCTCTCAATATAAATGGAGCCAATTTGTACTCAATATTTTGAAATTTATATTATATATTACTTGCATAATTATAATTTAGTTTAAATTTACTATTATATAAATTCAAAATATTAGTAAAAACCATTTTTATTGTACTTTGAAAGATACAATGTCTTCTTAATATATTTTTATTAAGTATTTTTTTTCATTTTGATATTAGTTATTTGATTTTTTTTATATATAAAAAACGTGACAATGATACATTACATATAAAAAATTATAAATATTGTCAATTAATAAATATAATTAGTAGAAACAAAATGCAATATGACATGAATAAATCAAATGTAGTTATCTAATTTTTTTTATGTATATAAAACATAATTACTTAGTTTTAATAGATTTGGACTTATAATTAATGAATTATTAATACTATTCACTAATAAATTATATTATTAAATGATAAAATTAATCCAATTAATTAATATATATATATATACATATTAATATTTATTATTTTAAATTTTAATATAAAAATATTCCTGCTTTTAGTTATATAACAAAAATATCATATTATAAATTAATTAGATATAATTTACGTTAATTTAAAAATAAACCATTTCTTTTATTTATTATAAAATATAGTTACTTAGTGCTAATATAATTGAATTTCTAATTAATAAATTATCAATACTATTTACTAATAAATTAAATTATTAAATGATAAAATTAACATAATTAACTAATACAATCGTATTATATACAGTATGATAAATTTTAATTTGCTACCACCCACCATTGGCTAATGGAAATTAGAGTTGTTATTAGAGTTGTTATGCTATCATCTCAGTCCACATAGTTACATGGTCAAATACTCGTTCACACTTGTGCAGTATAAAAAAAAAAATGATAATTTTTTGTTTTTTGCCAAAAAAAAAAAATTTTATATTCATTATTTAACAGTTACAGATTCATTATTTAACAATCTGTATATTTATTATTAAATAAATATATGTTTATTATTTAACAATTGTAAGTTTATTACTAAATAACTGTATGTTTATTATTTAATAACTTGAGGTTTATTACTAAATAATTATAGATTTATTATTTAATAATTGTATGTTCATTAATAATTATAGATTCATTATTTAACAATTGTATATTCATTATTTAATACTTATAAATTCATTATTTAGCAACTGAATTTTATCTGAATTCTCACAAATTAAACTCTCATAAAATCGTATTATATACTGAAAATATATTCATTCATTTACAATCAATATAAAAAATCACAGTAAAACAAATTGAACAAAATAAATAAAAAATAAAAAATTGAATAAAAGAAGAATAAGAAGAAGAAAATGAAATACAATAGCGATGACTCCATCAAATTTAAGAAAAATGCACTTGTAGTTAGGATTGTGGAGTATGTAGCTCAATGGACTTGTGTGCATGTAATAAATTGCCTATAAATTAATTTACTCGATCTCAATTAAAAAATGATTGGATTTTTTTAGTTGAAAGTACACTACTTACTCTATATATATTCTATAGAATAGACTTATTTTCTTTCTCATTTTGTTTTGGACTTTTATATTCATCTAATGTATTAAATAATATTTGTACGCCCTTTTATATGATAGACTAATTAAAGCAAGTTTCACATTTCATTTTTTAGCGTTTTCATTATGCTTTTCTTTCTTATTTCGGTAGTTAATATTTGGAAAAAAAATAAAATTTATCTTTTTTTTATTATTTATTCAAAATTTGAAAAGTTTTACTTAGTTTTTATTGATATATACAATTTTGTTTTCTTTTGTAAATTAATGATTATGTTATTTTTTTAATATTATTTTAGAAATTTTTATTCATATTATCAAAAATTTACTTTAGAGTAATAATATTTACTAAAAAATTATATATATATATATATATTCAAATTATTAAATGTGTATATAAAATATATGGTATTTATATTTTATGTATATATAATATTGTATCATATATATAATATATTTTGTGTATATAAAATGTATATAGTTTATATATATATATATATATATACATATAATATTTTATTATATCTTATTCATATCCTTCACCTATACGAATATATTCCTCACTTATATACATTAAATATATTTTACATATGTTTTGTTTTTATTATAAATGTTTTGCATATTTAATAAATGCATACATCATATATAGCTTACTTATACTAAATATACTTTTTATATATTTGCATCTTATTCATATCTTTTACCTATACCAATGTATATTAAATATATAAAACATTTATAATACAGTAAAAGTAAGGAATATATTGGTATAAGTGAAAGATATAAATAAGATACAATAAAATATTATATATATATATAATATATACATTATATATACATAAAATATATTGTATATATAATACAATATTAGCTATACAAAAAAAAGTATAAATACCATATATTTTGCACATATTTTTTCTACACATTTAATAATTTGAGTAATATATATATAATGATTTTTTTAGTAAATATTATGACTCCATGCATAAAGTACATTCTTAATAATATAAATAAAAATTTCCAAAATAATATTAAAAAATAACATAATCAATAACTCACATAAGAAAAGAAAATG
>CATIWF010057500.1:0-20343 GCA_949630135.1 Balakata baccata | reverse complement strand
AATCGATGAGATTGCCTGTTCTGCAATTCCTCCTGCCACTGCATAGGACTCTTTCGCAGTCATTCCTATATGCATTAGTAGCTTCCCAAATATGACTCCTGGAATGATGAACATGATTGTGAACGGAACTGTCGCCAATGCAAGTCGCCATGAAAGTCCAAAGCTTACTAAGAAGGTAAAGATGAATGTTGATAGGTGAGTCAGGGAATTTGGTATCTGCAGGAAAAGAAATCTGATCAGCCTATGCACATTAAAATTAAAAATCAGAAGCGATAGTGCTAATGGAACTTCAAAACCTTCTCGGACATGGTATCTTGGATTGAATGTGCATCAGAAGAGATGGCGGAGATAACGTTGAAAGTACTATTGGAAGTAGTTTGCCTGTCGAAGAAACCAACATCTTGCCTCAGGACTGATTTTAAGTACTCGATTCTCATCTGAGATGTCTGTCTTTCAGCTGTTCGTGTCCAACAAATACCTCCTGCATAATCATATGTTGGAATATGATTTCATTTTCTGCTAGTCTAATTCATTTTTGCCCAATTGTAGGCAGCATAGTACCCACCTAGAGAAGCAGATGTTCCAACAAAGATAGCAGCATATAGCAGCCTGAGAGAATACTGCGGCAGGAGAGGAAAGGTTCACTGTCAACCATTGTGTTGGGCAAATGAGAGAAAAAAGTGCAGGAAAAAATGCATACCTTGTCTACTATCTTAGTTGACAGACTTGCAGCAACACCAGATTCAGAAGTGGCATAATCATTCATTATGCTACTAAGAGTATACATAGTAATTGGGGTCGACAACCCATCTCCAATGCAGCCCAAAGATCCTAACAACATCAGCAATTTGTCGATCCAATCAGCAAAATGAAAGAGGCTGCCTTTCGTCCCCATATCAGTAGCTTCATCCAATGCAAGCTCTGATTTTTAGAAGTCAGATCTTTATTAAACTCCGCCTCCGTATGTTGTTTGTTAGAAATATGTGTCTTGGATCTGTCAATCCAAGGGACACGTGCAAAGCTGCTGGTGCTGTGCAGCTCTTCAGTGTGATGCTGCCGTGCTCCTCAATGTGATGCTGTCACTGATCAATGTGTTGGGTTGAAAATTTTATGTTATTTAATTCCTTATTTAGAGAGATTAGATTTTGATTAATTGTGATCATGACATTATTTGCTCCCATGATCTTAGTGATTTGAATGCAATTCTCCATATTTTTAGGACCTTAATCTTAGAGATTTGGTTTTTAGTTTTTTTTTTATAAGTAGCTGTAAATTTGTTGATTAATTAAGGATTTGAGTATTTCATTCATTTCTTTTGTTCTTCCTTTTTTTCTCTTAAAAAAATAACAACATTGTCTTTTCACTCGTTACCAATGCCAAATTGACAGGAATTGAGACGGCAGCATTTGGTAGGATACTGATTCCTCTAGTGATATACGTTGCTGTCATTAATTCCAATCATTTTTGTTCCATTGTTATATCCTTAATTAGCAGACTAAATCCATGATTAGATGCAAAGATAGGACTTCACTTGCCAAGACTCTTTGGATACATTCATTTATAGACCGATACTATAACATACAGCAATATAAGAAAAGATAGCTTTCAGTTTCACAGTCAGTGCATATTTCCAAAGTTTATTATTGGCCTTATTCATGAATCTGTACATCAATCTGGTTTAGGCAAGAAACTTTTTCGTAGAAATTAAAGATTCTTGTCGGCCTTGATATGCATATGCTAATGTTTGAAAGATTCCTTGATTTTAACACCATATAGACTAATTCAAAGCTCAGGAATGATTGCTTCTGCTCAGCTGGAACTTGATTAATTAGCCACAAATTAATAGCTCAAGACTAAACCATTGAAGTTGCTGGTTGCAATAAAACTTTTTTTTTTTCAATGGATATGGACATTAAAGAAATATTTGATATTATGTGGGATTAGTTCATTGACAAATTGCATAATCATCATTTTTTTTTTTATCAATACTCCTGTTCTCTAGGTTCTGATTTTTTTCAATTGTTCCATTTCTACCATCCATTAAATAAAACAAGAAGGATTGCAAAAGAGTTGACTCTAGCACTTTCAAATTTTATCAAGTAATTTCTTCACATTAATTTATATACTCATAATTACTTATAAATAGATTTAAAAAAGAATGGAAAAAAAGAAACATAGCATATGGTTTTAGATTCGTTCCTCTATGGCTTTATTGGTTAATACAAAGATAAAGCATCAGATATCATATTGATTAATTTCTTCATTCAGGATTTTCAAGATTCCATTTTTGTTCTTATGTTTCTTGGCTTGCGCAAGTGATGAATGTTCTTTTCTCTTACAAGTATGTTCCAAACTCCAAAATATCCATTCTGAACATTTTTTTTAAGTAATGTATCAAACTTTTTTTTATATAATTTTTCGATTATCATGTTCCATTTTATTTTAAAAATATTTTCTCATTTTTCTTTTCTCATAAAATCCTTTTTTATTATAAATTGTTATTGTAATTTTATAATCAATGATCAATAAATTACAAAAACTAAAGATAATTTTTAAGATAAAATAAAACAAAATAATTATAAATTCAAAGACAAATTCATCATTAAAAAAGATAAAACTGGGGGACAAATTGCACTTCAGTTTCAGACTTCATGTCCAAGTAAAATTTCACATAACATTATGGAACTCATAGTGTGAGAATGGTAATAAAATATGGCGATAATTTTATAAATAAAAAAAATTAACACATGTTCATTTATTAATATAAATTCATTAGTTTATTAGTAAAAGGTTCATTAACTTATTAGTAAAAGATTTGTTAACGTATTAGTAAAAAGTTCATTATTTTATCGATAAATGTTTATTTTATTTTAAAACAAAATCAGCAGTTATTTTATTTTTTATATGCGATTTATCTCAATTTATAGTTTTTTTTGTGCATTTTGTCTCGATTTTTTATTACATTTTGAATTTATTTGAAAATGATTCAATGAATTCATATCTACAAATCAAAATATAAAAAAATATTTATTAAATTAAGTACACAAGAAAATAAAATGAACTTGTATTAATATAAAAAATTAACATTTATTAATAAACTAAGGAACATTTGACCAATAAACTAATAAATTTTTATTAATAAATTAATTCGAAATTAATATTTCTCAATAAATTAATTAATCTTTTACTTTATATTTTGAAACAAAATACATTATGCATATAATTTAATGAATATTATATTATTTTCTTTAATTTTTATAGTAATAAATTAATGAACCTTTATTTTATTTTTAATAAACTAATGAATATTTTTTTAATAGTAATGAACATTTTTCAATAACCAGATGATGAATACTTACGACTTTTTTATTTTGATTTATATATATAAATCCATTAAATTCTCTTGATAAAGATGTATTGTGTATATAATTTAATGAATATTATATTACTTTCTTTAATTTTTTCTAGTAATAAACTAATAAACTTTTACTTTATTAATAATGAACATTTCTTAATGAACTAATAAGCATTTATCAATAAAGTAATGAATTTTTTTCAATAATTGAATAATAAATATTTACGAAATTGTCATTGTATGTTTAATAACTGTATAAATTTATTTTATTTATAAATTATTATCGGCCCTTATACATGTGATGGGTCATTAGTTCATAATGTTTCATGGATCGGGTTGTATGATATAAGACTCAATAAAATTGTCCAGTTCAATTCCAATTATTATATGTTGGACGTTGATTCATATAGCATTATGAA
This sequence comes from Balakata baccata, assembly GCA_949630135.1. Taxonomy (NCBI): domain Eukaryota; kingdom Viridiplantae; phylum Streptophyta; class Magnoliopsida; order Malpighiales; family Euphorbiaceae; genus Balakata; species Balakata baccata. Next base: position 16,569 of record CATIWF010057500.1, on the reverse strand, counting down.
TCAAGCCTATCACATATGTAAGAAGCGGTGATAATTTTGTAAATAAATCAAACTTACACAACTATTAATCACACAATGACATTTTTGTAAATATTCATCATCTATCATTAAATAAAAGTTCATTAGTTTATTAAAAAAGATTTATTAGTTCATTAAAAAATGTTTATTACAAATAAAGTAAAAGTTTTTAATTTATTGAAAAAATTCATCACAAATAAACAGAAAAAAAGTTTGTTACGAATGAATTAAATGTTTATTAGTTTATTGAAAAAAATTCATTATATCATTAAAAAATATTCATTACGAATAAAGTAAAGATTTATTAACTTATTGAGAAAATTCATTAATTTATTAAAAAAAATTCATTGCTAATAAATTGAAAACATTCATTAGGAATGAACTAGAGGTTTATTAGTTTTTTGAAAAAATTTCATTAGTTCATAAAAAAAAAAATTCATTACAAATATAGTAAAGATTCATTAGTTTAATGAAAAAGTTCATAATGAATAAATTGAAAATATGGACCAAGGGTTTATTAGTTTATTGAAAAAAGATCTACTAGTTTGTTAACGAAGGTTAATTTCTTATATTAATACAAGTTTATTTTATTTTTGTGTATTTAATTTAATAAATTTTTTTTATTTGTAGATATGAATTTATTGAATCATTTTCAAAAAACTCAAAATGTAATAAAAAATTAAGACAAAACATATCGGAAAAATAATAAATTGAGACAAATAACATTTGAAAACAAAAAAACACAAAATAATTGTTGATTTTGTTTTAAAATAAAATGAACATTTATCAATAAATTAATGAATATTTTTCTAATAACTAATGAACTTATATCAATAAACGAATATATATAAGTTTATTTTATTTATCAAATTGTCACCGTATTTTTATGTGGAAAGTACACCACATGATCCATATTTTATATAAAAGATTTTTTCACACTCCTTTTGCATTTTAGACTTTTATACTCTTTCTTAAAAATATATGATAATTTTACTCTTTTTTACTCAAATAGGAGTTTTATTGCAATTAAACTCTATCTAATTAGATTTTCTTCCACGAAGTTGGGAATTGAATTGAAATTAAAAAAAAAAAAGACCTTAAATTTTTATTTTTATTTTTAAATTAATTAAGTTAAATTCTCTCATATATGTTACATATAAAATCCACATATATCTCTACACATTTATTGCATATATTTTACATATACATTTTATTTCATTGTTTTTTTTTAAGTTTTGCAAAACTAATTGTTAAGTTCAAGTTAAGATTATCACATATATGTTATATATAAAATTCATATACTTGTTACATATAAAAATAGTTTGTATACGTGAAATATATGCAATTATACTTATTAAATATAAAATTCACATATATGTTACATATAAAATTCATATATACATCTCTACATACTTGTTACATATATTTCACATATATAAGCTATTTTTTTTTACCGAAAACAAATTGTTAAGTTAAAATTTTCAAATAGATATTACATATAAAATCTATATACTAAAAAAAGAATTGGTTTATATGGTATTTTTTTTTATTTTGCGCAGGTTTTATATATATATATAATTGGACTTTATGGAGATTTCTAATATAATTATTTTAAACTCTGCTCTATTTAAATTTGATGAAAATTGTATAAAAAATGGGTGATTGAGAGTGATTATAGTAATTAAGAATTCTAATATTAAATATTACAATCAATATGAAAATTTATTTTTTTTCAAAATGAATTCATTATTATGTGGATTAACACTAAATGAAATATATCTTAAAAAATAAATTAGATATTTTAATTTCTTTAAAATATAATTTTGATAGTTTTTAATTGTTAATGTAAAACAGATATTACATACATAAAAAAAAATATTATATGTGTCAATTCTCCTATTTTTATTACTTTTTTTACGCGTATTTATTCTATAATACCTATCGACTAGCTCCACAATATAATTTGGGGAGTTCAATTCGATGGTCTTCTAGTTGGACTGGGCCAAGGAAATAAATGTCACCGATACTGCGTCGTTTAGTTATGTCAGGTAAATAGGAATAATGTAGGATGGAAGTCATATTCAGATGTAGGGCAAGGAAATGAGTTTCACCGGAAATAAAATATGCTCAGCAGCACCCTATAATTTATATGGCACGGTTCCTCTTTGGACCTCTGCTAATCCGATTAATTGACTGCTATTGATTTATCGACAATACCCAAAGTCTGCAAGAAAGAAGAAGAAAATGGTGAAAGTGGCTACGTACTTCGCGATGACATTAGGTGCCTTCATATTCTGGCAGTCCATGGAAAAGGTTCATGTCTGGATCGCCCTCCGTCAAGACGAAAAGGTGTGTTCTTTCTGCTCCTTAAACTCTCTGATTGCGTCTATATTATCAATTGATTTCTAATTTTGCTTCAATTTAGCTCGTCTCTCATTTCGAAAGAAACCCTAACTGAAAATTCGGAAGAAATTGTATTCAGATCTATTGTGTGGTCGCACAAATTGAATTTCGAAACTTCTGTTGTTGGTTTTTGCTTTAGTTTATTTGGTTCTTGATGTAACAGAAGGAGAGAATGGAGAAGGAAGCGGAAATCAGGAGAGTCAGGGAAGAGTTGCTTCGACAAGCCAGAGAGAGGGAAGATTCTCTTGTTTAACGTTTAGTCTTCTGCCGACTATGGCTTTTTCTCTTCTTTGTACTGTTCCTTGAAATTTTTGTTTTTGAGTTTGATTAAATTTTCATAAGTATAATTTCTCTGTGGAGCTGATGGCCATGATTGTTATGGGCACATTTTTGTTCTGTTTTCTGTTCTATCAATCACCAACTTGTTTTCATCAGAAGTTAATGGAGTCTGCAACTTAAAGTCTGCTTATTATCGTGTTCCTAATGCATTTTTCTTTCTGCAGTCTAGAATCTATAAACGGCATTATGTGGCTTGAGTGAAAATAAAAAATAAAAAATCGTTTCTGCCTGTCAATTCACTACCTCATGTTTGGGGGAAACTGAAATCACTTGCATCGGATTGCTTAGAAATTGCTTGAGAAATGGAAGAAGGTTTTAGTTACATAGGTTTGCAGAGCATTATTTACTGACACTTTCATTTTAAATGAAAGAAGTAATAAGTTGTCCTTTGCTACAAGTTTTTGATGCTGTGGATGTTCAATTAGTTGAGAGTTGCTTTGGGTAACCGCCTCTACCAATCCATCTTGTGATTTAACTCATTTTACAGCAATCTCTGCGCTAGTCTATCAAGAAGTCATTGAATAAAGATAGTTCTGTATGCTTATAATGTGGTTTTTGGCTAGTGAAACCAAGTTTTACATTTTTTTAGATAGATGGCCAAGGAAGCTGCTTCCTATTTCACTACCTTTTCAATTTTCAAGTAATCTTTTTCCCGCAGCTTTATAACAGAGTTTTTCTGTTGCCTGATTCTCAGGGTCTCAGTCAACCTTTTGTTTAGCTAGTTCATATCCAAAAATAGAATTGCCATTCTCTTTCTATGCTTGTACATAGGGTGCATCCCAGTACCTACGCTGTGTGAAAAAGAGAGTTACAGAAATGAAAAGATATTATTATCATAATGGTGTATTATATGTAGCATTGCTATATATCACTGCCTTTCTTGTTATATTTCATAGACTTGAGTTTCCTGGGTTAAGAATGATCTCCTTTGAAGATGTTTGTTTATCTTTCCTATTTTTTCCATTGCTAAATGCAATCACCACATGGTAAATCAGGGTTCCTTTTAGGGAATAGGGAGTATTCGAGTGTCTTACGTTAGATGAAATTGACTTCACTACTTACGACTTTTGCTTTTACAAACTTGCATTGTAGTTACTATTGACTATTGTAAATCTTTAGATATCTTGTCTGACATTCTTGTAGTAACATGCAATTCGATTTTCTTTTAAATGGAATCACAGATATCCATTAATCAAACGACTGTAAGTGTTAGCATGGTGTGCTCCACTTGATGCTTATATACTTGTGTTTGATGCATCATAATTGACGATGAAGCATAATAGAATGCAGTGGAACACAATATTTGTTCCTGACTCTTGTGGTTTCATTCCATTGCATTCTAATCATCACTTGTATTCTATGGTGATGTTAGCTCATCTGGAATCATATTTGATTGAGCAATCGAAGTTGATTGAAATATGAGACTGCAAAGAGGCCAATTCTTGCACACTTTAAGCTCCATTCCATCCATCAGGATCCTGAGGACATTGTTGTTGAAACTGAAAGGAAACGACATAGAAGTAATGTTTTGAAATCCTGATCTGGAGGATAGAAAGAAACTGTTTCAAGAATCAGAGGCTGTCTTCAGCTTCCTTTGAACTTGCTAAAAAAGAGAATAACTCGGAAAGAAAATCATGTAACCACATATATATCAATTTACAGACTATTACGGATCATTCCTTACCGACATCAGCTCCCGGTATATATTAATCATTAAAGTCAAAGCAACTAAAATTGATTGTTCCCAACTCTGAACAGTAGCCATCCTTCTACTGTACACTTGCTAAGTCACACACATGAACAGTTTATTAAAATTGCAGAATTAAAGATGAGATTATTAATTTTTAAGAAGTTTTTGATACGTATAATCTTCACTGTTCATATCCCGATTCAGTTCAGTCCATATCATCAAGTAAAAAAAAATAGTTTTTAGTGTCAATTTCATATTTGTAAAGCTAAATTCAATTTTCTTTTACATTGCCATGTAGAGGAGACCTACTAACACTTCTTTATACAATTTTCAATATATACTCTCAATGCAAAAGTCATGTGTTTTTTCTTTTATAAAAAATCGGTATTTTTATATAAAAATTGGTGCTTTATAAAAAAAAATATGTTATTTTTGCATTAGAAGTGTACGTTGAAAATTGTATAAGAAAGTGTTAATAGTACTCATCTTGCCATGTATGATTAGCTTGGTTCATATGCCCATATATAAATCTTATTTGGGGAAGAAATTTCAATTAAAATTGTTTTATGGTAGTTTTTAATATCCTTGCTAATAAATTAAGCACGAAATCAAAGTTCCACAGATAACTAATTCTGGTCTTCTGATGAAAATCAAGCTACAAATATGTCACCTCCTGCATGTAAGTTGAGCAAAATGAACGAGGTTGGCATGTCGATAACTGAACAAATCAAAGATGAGCTATCCTCACCAGTCACCCCTTCCACCAACAAACAAGTAAACACCTAAAGACTAGCACCTTTTCTCCTGTTCTTTTCATTAAAGCTGCAGCCGTTTTATGCCCTTAACCTTTTCGGCTAAATTTTTTGTTAAAGATTTAAAAAGCTGTTAATCCATCTGATCTCCTTATCAGTATATAATTAGTTGCACACCCTTTCATTTACTTGTATCATCCTGAAAGATAATTAATTTCATTACTAAGTTATGGCCCCGAGAAAGATCATCTTAGTTGCACTTTCACTAGTGCTGGTGCTGAAGGCCACGGCGAGTTTCGATTACCAGGAGGGGGATTTAGCATCAGAAGAGAGTCTCTGGAACTTATATGAGCGATGGCGCAACCACCACACTGTCTCTCGCAGCCTCACCGAGAAGAAGCAACGTTTCAATGTGTTCAAAGAAAATTTGAACCATATTCATAATGCAAACTAAAAGGATAAACTTTTAAGTTGAGACTGAATAAGTTTGCTGCTATGACCAACCATGAATTCCTTCAACATCTTGGAGGTTCAAAGGTTAGCCATTACAGGATGCTCCATGGTCCCCGCAAACAAACCGCCTTCTCCCATTAGAATACTTATAATCTCCCTTCATCTGTTGATTGGAGAAAGAAGGGAGCAGACACTGGAATCAAGGATCAAGGCAAATGCGGTAAGTCTTTTTGAGTTTAAGACATAATTCAATCACAGGGATGATTATTATTATTATTATTTACTAATACTACAAGACATATATTCGATGATATAATTAATTTCGAAGACTAAATATTGATGATGTTTACAGGTAGCTGTTGGGCATTTTCAAGCGTAGCTGCAGTAGAGGGTATTAACAAGATCAGAACAGGAGAGTTGGTTTCATTGTCTGAGCAGGAGCTGGTTGATTGCAACTCTGCTAACCATGGCTGTGATGGAGGATTAATGGAACAAGCATTCAATTTCATTGATAGAGAAGAAGGAATATGTGGTATAACATTGGAGGCCTCTTACCCTCTCCAGAACACTTCTCACAACAAGAAATCAACACCCTTTCATCCTAAAGATGAACTCTAGTTGAATATTAGAGTTCATTTTTTCCAAATATTGTACCCAAATAAAGGATAAAAAAACATTCCAAGTATTTACATTCTATACACTATTTTATGTTTGCCAAGTGGATTATCTCTTTTGGTAATTGGTTTTTGTTCTTCTGAGCTATAGAGATTTGACGTTTCTATTTTAGACCCTCTAATTACGATTGTGCAATTATTTGAATTACAATATGTCATATTTTATTGCTGTTTTCGATTCGCTTTGAACTCAAAATTTTACAGTTCTAATTGCCATATATTGAACTAAAACTTATCAGTAATTTCGCCCTGCTAATTTTTATTTGGCCAATACATTTAACTCTCGAATCGATACGTAATTTTTACAGCCATTTCTTCAATTATCAGCTAAAGAGTTTTTGTCTTGACATTTATTTTGAAGGACATAAGAGTTCAAAGACTCAACACATTAATAAATTAAAACTTGAACGAACAGATGAATCATGAAATTGAATTACAAATCACCCGCACGCATATAAATCAATTAATTAGTTCATTAACCAAAATTTTTTTTTTATAACTTTTTAATTCAATTAATATTTCAAATAAAATGAATAAAAATCTACAGAAGAAATTTAATTGAAAACAACTGTAAAAATTACAATTCAAATTTCAAAGAAAAAAATAGATTATTAATTGAAAAGTACAGTAACTCTCTATTTTTTATAATTTTTTCTTAAAAGCAAACCCAAAAAAAAAAAAAAAAACAAAGCAATTTAAATAGAAAAGTACGCAACCCAAAAGAAGACACGCGGCCGTGCTAAGTGGTTTTTCCGAAGTTATTAATTACCCAAGCAAGAAATAGTAATAAAATCAACTTGTAAATAGAAAATTAATAAAAATTTCGTTTTTCTTTTTAATTTTGAACAAAATTCTTTTCTTTTTTTCTTTTCAAAGTTACATTGGTAGAAATTTTTATATAAATTATGTATACCGTATTATTTTTATATTAAATTAATTATTTATTAATATATATTTAATAGTATATTTTTATTGACCGAAATAAATACAATATAAATATAAGAATTTTTTCATTTAAAAATTTGATTAAAATAACGTGTGGTCTTGATTATCTCAATTCAAAAACAACTTATTATGGGCATGCTTTCCTTGTTTCTTTGACCGTTTATCGGTCTTTTACTATTCGCCTCCTCACCCATATGCCCATAATGCATATTACTGTGTTTAATTAATAATTTAGGATGATATATATTTAAATCAATATTTATTAGACTATCTTTGATATGTTATGTTATTTATTTTAAAAAGTCATTCCATAAAAAATATTTTAAATGAATTTTTTACTTTTAAAATTTTAAAAATATAGTAAATTTAACTTTCTCTAGATGCATTTCAACTTTAATTACACATTTTTTTATCGGCGTGTTTCTCTAAAAAAATTTCTCTTTCCTCTTATTGAAAATCATTTAATTTTTTCTTTCGATAAATATTAAATTGTATGGGATAAAGTAAAATATAAAGAGTACATTAGACTTATAAAAAAATTTTAAAAATACTATAAAATGTATTTTATTCTATTAAATACTCTTTAAATAAAGAGCATTTTTATAAAAACAATTTTGTCAATTTTGAAGTAATTTTAGCACCGATAAAAAAGCAGATTGCATCAAGTTAAACCATCTCCAACCCGCACCATTTCTGTGGAAAAGTTGCATACGAGATAAAAAAAATAGTATCGCTTATTACTCTCCAACTAATGCTATTTTTTACGCCAAAAATAGTGTTAACTACAGCAAAATACAAGTTTGGCGTTCTATTGTACCCACACCATATTCACTGTTGCTACACTATAAAATTTATTTTTTTATTTTTTATTTTAGTGTAAAAAATAGTATTGTGATTAGAGATAAAATATTCATGATAGTTATTTGTGTGTAAAAATATTGTCATGATAGTAATTTGGGTTAAAAATGTCCTTACTGCGACGAATTTTGTGTTAAAATAATATAGTATAATGAAAGAATCTCTGTTGCCATTTCACGACAATATAAACACTTTGACGAAGAATGTGGTTAATTTAATGCTGTTACTGTTGGGTATTTGATTATGGGCCTTAATTAATGTGAAAATTATGGTTAATTTCATCATTTATATTACAATATCATCGTCCATCATACAATGAAATTAATTATATTTGTATCGGATATAATCTTAAAAACGTCAAAATACTTTCTCAAATCATGAATTTTAAAACAGATTCATATCAAAAATTCAAACTTGAAATCTTCAATTAAATTAGAAGAGATCCATATCATTACATTCATATTTTTATTGATTAATTTCATTGTTATTGTGTTAATTATCTTAAATTCGCATCTTTTGTCGACTGGCTAATGCTTGAGCAATGCGGATTTTGTTGAATGTGTTAGTAGGTTCTAGAGTGATTTTGCTTATGCAGATTCCTTTTTTGTTAACTAGAGGTATATTATATACTAATTTGTTATACAGTCCAAAACTAATTCTGTTTAGATTTTAGTCACAGTTAAAACTCTTTTCTCGTGTCGAAAAGTATATTTAGTATATGAAATTTAAATCCGACCCAATAAATACAGGATATGTTACCGTGTCTTTGGGCTGCTATATAGATTTTGGTACTATTAAAATTGGTAATTAAGAATCCAATGATGTTATTTGTGGAATGAGGTTGTAATGTAAGTTGAATGATGACATCCACATTCTTAAAACTCAGCTTCAAGCCGATCCGACAATAAAATTTTAGATCCAAAACATAGCAATGTTTGTAAAAGAAAGAAAGTACACAGAAGAGGAGAAGAAGAAATGGATGAGAGATTTGTCTTTGTGCGGAAATGGTCAAAAGACTAAAAACAAAACTACAGCAAGCGTCTCTGCAAAGCAAATTGATAACAACAATACGAGGTATATATAAATAGGCGGGTTGTGATCTAAGATCAAATTAACTCCATGATGATGTGGCATGGATCAGGTGGTCCACGTGTCGAAACCCCCCCAATGATATCGGATATCCACAGTATTTTGTGGGGGACCAGATAGCAACAAACAGAACTTAAACAATGCTGCGCTGGGAGCTCTCATGCATGCACACTGGACACCCATGGAAACCTCTCTAGATAACCAAGGATGGAATCATGGAGCACAAATTATGAACTATCTATCATCAATCTTTTTTTTTTTTTAATTAGTTTGATTAATTTCTCTTCAAAATATATTGATCAGAATTTTAGAAAAATGGCAAAATTATTTTTTGAAAATCTATATCCTCTTAGATATGAAATTATTATTATTATTATCATTGGCTTTTTGTGGATAAAGATAAATATTTTAATTTTATAAAAACATAAAATCATACTCCATACAGTCTTCGAGCATTATGGATGAAGGGAACTGTGGAAGAGAGAAAAAGAGAGAGAAGGGAAAGGGAAAGAGCTTTCTGGAGGCATAATAGATAGAGAGAGAGAGGCTAAGTGTGTCAGCACCTGAGACTAATGTATACCTCGAGAGAGAGCTAATAAAATACTAAATACAATAATTGAAATTGCAAAGTCAAAATGAGCCTTTTTTGTCCGCAAGAAATGCCACGTGTGATGCTAATTTGTCATACGTGGCATACGACTCTGAGCTTTTGCCCAGAAGTCACGTGGCTTCCCTCATCCCTGGCCTTTTTCCTCTTCCCCGCCATAAAAAAGCCTCTACTAACTTCTTCAGTGGGGATGGAACACGTATATATCCGAGCCTGTCTATATCCTTCTTCTTCATTTTTCAAATCCAAAGCAAATCCGAAAGATGGATGTACTTCTCAAACAATCAATTCTGCAAAACAAATCATCAAGATCAAACCCACTTAGTCACAACGTCTTATCCTATATTTCAATTTGATTAGATTTCGAAAAATTAATCTTTTCTTTTCTCTTTTTTGAAGAAAATTCGAAAAATCTTCATAAAATACACTATGAATGCAGAATGCTTATCATAAATTTAATTATAATATTTAAATACAGAAAATTTTAATGGATTAAGAGAGTTAGCATGTCCAAATAATCTTGTAAATAAAAAGGCCGATTTTAAAACTCAAACTTATAAAGTTGGAGAAAATAATAAGGGATCGCAAACTTACAAAAAATTGTTTACAATTTTATAAGTAATTAATTAATGGATAAAATCATATCATTCCATTAATTTCTACTCTTAAAAGTCCAAGTAATATTGAACAAGAGCTCTACCCTTTTTTGTTCCTACCACACTCGACTATATTTAAGCAAAGATATGGTTGAAGTATCAGCAGTGACATTTTTTTTCATCTTCGCAAACTATAAGATTTATTTGACAGCAATTTTCACAAGAAATTATTACTTTTTTACTGAGCAAAATTAATAATAAATTAGATGCAACATAAAACACCATTTTTTGGTTAAATCCTAAATATTACTATATTTGCATATCCTTAAAAATGTAGTAAACCGCAACCGCTAGGACCTAAAGACTGAAGACTATCATTTTGCACCGTCTTCGATCCACTAAACTTGACAACATTATATACATGTCTTGATTCTCAAAAACAACCAATAGTTTATGCTAAACCGAAAAAACAAACAAACCCAAAAAGAAAAAGGGAAAGGGTGTAAGTTTATTTTTAAACAAAAGCTTAAAAAGCATAAGAATATGGGAAAGAACAGTCCCCACTTGAACCCTACAAGCCAAGGTGGAATCGCAAAGGACCCCAAAAACACCTTGAGCTCAAATGAGTCAAACAAATAGTATACACATATGGACAATGTGACGTATTCTTACACGTACTTTAATTTTCTCCAATAAATTGCACCCATTTGCCCGCAGAGGTGGGTAGCTTTCCTTTACCCATTGGTTTAATTTCACTCTTTTGAACGTTGAAACAATATTACACTATACTCTACTAAGAGTTGTTCAACTTTATTTTTATTTTTATTTTTATCCACCTTGCATACAATACTTATTTTTCACACCTAATACTTATATTGCTCAGCTTAAATTAAAATACAAATATTTTAAACAAAAATATTGATCAAATTAATGCATGTAAAGAATTAAACAACTAGCAAAAAAAATATTCATATATATCACAGTTGTGAAAATATTTATGGCTTAAAGTTAAAATATTACAACAAAGCTACTGCTTTTCAATCATAACCATAGAGAAGGGGAAAAAAAGGTAACAAAACAAGATTCGTGACTATTTGTTAGCTGAAAAAAAAAGAGAGAGAGAGAGAGAGAGGAGTTAATGGAGGTGACGGTGGTCAGGTGGAATGCCAGGCAGGGAGCCATTAGCCGTATTACTATTAGGGCCAGGCTCGGAGCTCAACAACAACCGTCATTGGGTGGCTGCAGCTGTCTGCGGCAGCAAGTGAACCGACACAGTAGAACTGGTTTCCAGTATATGTGATAATTTCATTATAATCATATTCATATCTTTACCAGAGTTCCAACAGAATCATAAATCCTTCAAATTAGGCTTCTCCTTCACTCCCATTCTCCTACCACTACTACTTTGTCATCATCAATATGGCCGCCGCCCTTTCGGCTGCCGCCGCTGCTGCTGCTGCTATTGTTCAGATCCTCTTCTGCTTCTTCTACTTCAGTGCCCCCATAGTTGTCGCTATTTTTGAGGCCATCTTCACCATGTTCAGTACTTTCACTATGATTAGTGGATTTCATGGGTATATGTTGCTTCTGGTTATGGCCAACAATGGTTAGAGGCTCCGACAGTTGCCTACCGTCTCGAGGCGGTGAAAACACAACTGGGAGGTAGTGGTCCATCTCACATGGAAACTTTGAGTTCTTGAAATGTTCTTTCAAAGCTTCCAATCCCTTTGATTTATTTCATGCCATACAATTACAAGAAAATACTTACGCTTAATTACGACGTCTAATTTTCTTTTAAGAGCGAGAAAATTAAATACCTGAACCCTTGCATAAGTGACTTCACAGATTTTTCTCGAGTTGAAAACCTCCCAATGTTGATGATGAAATGCCTTGTACAGCCTCCACGTTGCCTGTGGGGAAGTCATGTTCACGAACCCGTATCCCACATTGCACTTGTTACTGTTTTTTTTTCCATTTTTTCAAAAAAATCACAATGAAACCCAAAACGAAAATCAGTACCTTAAATAGTTCAAACTACTAGTACATATATGAATAAGAAGAAATAAAAGAGAACGAAAAGAGGCGAGAAGGATCACTTGAAATCGATGGGGAGATAGACAAAATCATAGGAGGACAAGGGCTGATCACTGCCGCCATCGGCAATCTGCTCGTTGCAGTGTATGCAGTGGTTGTCTAACATGTTCAAGAGTAGTTTCTGACTGTAATTATTCAAAACCAGGAAAAAGAAATCCCCTTCTTGGTAAAACAATTTCATAAAAGAAAGAACGTAGCCTTTAGTTAAAAACAAAGAAACAATTAAATAGCAAAAGAAGAACAAACCTGTACTTGTTGGGTATGTTTTTGATCATGACAGTGGTTCTTGAATCACCGCAACTGGATTCCACCATGGCATCTTCCTTTATTAGGAAACGAGTATCGAATTTCTTTGCTTGCCTGCCCTTCCATGGCCTACCTCTATGTTGCTGCTGCTTCGTGGTAGCAGTATTAGACTCGTCGCTTTGGCTTTTCTTCGTGCTTCTTTTTGGTGCCACATCCCTCTCCTTATCTGCAACTCTGTCAACATCTCCCACTCCAATATTCCCACAACTTACGCCTATGGATTCTTCAATTGTACTGATGCTCTCGCTAGGGTTTCCCTTACTGAAATTCGAAGGTTTCTTCATCGAGGAAGGTTGGGATTGAGCTAGAAAAGCACGTGGAGGAATAGGCGAACGACCATACATTCTGCGAGATGATGGTGCTGGTGGTGGAGGCGGCGGAGGTGGAGGTGGAGGTGGAGGAGGAGATTGTTGCGGCGGTGCAAACCTTGAAATTTTTGAATGAATAATGGAATTAGTGATGAAGGATGATTTGGAAGTGGTGGTGGTGGCGCCATTAAAAAATTTTCTACCAAAACCACCGGGGCGACTAAATTCAATAACAACTTGCTTGCCGTGAATTTCCTTGCCATTCATCTCCCTTAGAGCTTTAGCCGCATCTCTTATATCATAGAACTCAATAAATCTTTGTTGCTTCTTTAATGGCGTCTCTCTCAATTCCCTGATATCACCTGCAACGCCGAAATAAATAAACAAATGAACAAGAATTTATTTCACTCGCTAAATAACAAAATTAAACTATCAAGAATTTTTTTTTTCGTGGGAGAGGGGGGTGGGGGTTTTCTTTCCAGTGGAAAGATGTTAATTATGGAGAGTCATAAAGAGGAAGAAAGAGACCCATCACAAGAACCAACTGACAAAAAAAATCCATCAAAAAGTAATAATCAAACATTTGTAGATCTTAAAATGCATAAAAATCAGACAGAAAAACCTCAAAAACTATGTATGAGAATTTACCATAAGGTTGGAAAATTTCTTTCAGACAAGAAGTGGAAATATTCGGGTCTAAATTGAACAAAACGATAGTCCCATGGTTGTGTCCGTCAGGGACAGCGTTACACGACGGAATGGTGAACTGGGCCCACACTGCACAACCGGCAACGAGTCCACGCGCCGCCAGCTGTGGTGGCGTCGCAAGGAAATTACTATCTCCTAATCCAAGAAACCCAGAAGAAGTTCGCTGCTCCAAGGCGGCGAAGAGGTTTCTCAGCCTGCTTTGCTGCTGCATGTGTTGCTCTCTTATCTCTTTCAACGCCTTCTCTGCATGCCTAAGATCGTAGAAATGGACGGTCACGATCCCATCGCAAATTCTTTCCATTTGAACTCCTCTCACTTCGCCAAATACCTCCAATTCTCTCCTAATTATCGACTCGCTAACGTCGCTCGGCACTGAAATCAGCACCAGCGTCCGCGTTGGGGCCGCTGACTGTGGCGGGAGAGGCGGTATAGTGCTAACATACACTGGGGGAGTAAGGTACTGTTGGTACCCTACCGCTCCTCCACTAAACGGCACAATCTGAGGGGCGTACGGGTAGTAAACTTGGTGCGGTGGAGGTTGCGGCGGCGGCGGCGGCGGCGGTCCAAAGAGAGGTACTTGTTGGGTAAAGTTAGCGTTGACAGGGGTATTTCTTGGCCGAAACTCTTGCGCTCTTGGGTCAAGGCTACCAGGAAACCGTACAATACCGGTTTCTCCCATGGCCGTGGGATTTTCGAGTTGCTATAAAACTGCTCGCGAAACCGACAAAAGGGTGGTCGGAGAAAGACAGGAAAACGGTTTTCCGGCGAAGCTACGGGGAAAAGAGTAGCGAGTATCGATGGCACATTTTGCTTGTATGTAGTCTCTACTGTTCCTACTCTGTTCTTTCCTTCTTCCTCAGTGTTGAGTGGAAAAAAGGCAGAAATAGATTTCCCTTTTTCTCTCCTTTCTTATCAAGCCAACGTTGCCAAATATGTCCTTTCCCATTTCGTTAGAAAGACGATTCTATCCCTAGTGGCATTTGAATTGTTTGATTTTATCCTCGATAAATTTATTATTTCCTTCGTATTTTTAACGACTTTTTATAAATAAAAATATTATGTAAAAAAAAAATTTATATATAAGGATAGTGGATGAAAATATATGAATTTGGGTCAAAGGGAAATAGGTGTAAAAGTTGATTTGATTTGGGTAATTGAAAGGGGTGGTGGTGGTGGGTGGAGGAGAGATGTGAGCCGTACACGTGGATATGGGGAAGAATGTTGGGCGGGGGATAAGGAAGAGGAGGGAGCGAGTGAGAGTAGGGTACAACAAGTAAAAGGCGGGGAGGAGAAAGGTACAATATAGGAAAAGCATAAAAGCCAAAAGATTGGCCAAAAACTGGAGAGGGTAATAATGGCTCTGGTGGATGTAGTACCTTTCATGTGGTATTTTGACTACTCTTATGCTGCTATGCTTCTCTCTTTTTAATTCTCTTGTCTCACTCTTATTTTTATTTTCTTTTATCTCCTACTAATTCCCTTTTTATTATTTTCGTTTAAACAAAAAAACAGAATGCATATGCAATACAATTTTTCAAAATTATGGCTACCAATTTTTTCTTCATTATGAAGTTCAGTATACCGTACATTATACGGAATATTTATTTTTTTATACTCTTTATAAAAGTAATAAATTTTTATTAAAATTAATAAATGGTTGTCAAAAAAATATAAACTTGATACATTTTCCAATTTTTTACAAATAAGAGTAACAATTAAACTATTAATCATTTTATAATATAGCTAAATTTTGATAGATATTGTAATTTTGATAAATAAACAGATAATTTTTTTTATTTTTTAATGAATATAATAAAAGAAACTTTTCATGCTCGAATAATTATGTATTTATTTGTAAATCAAATTAATAACACATTATTATATAAACGTGAAAAAAAAAGTATAAAAATTAGTTGTTGAAGGAATATTACTTACTGACGTAATTTAAAAATATAAATATATATCGGATTTAAATAATTAATAATATTTAGATGAATACATAAGTGTGAGAAAATAAAATGTGAAAAACGTTATTCTCTAAAATTGGGGAGTGTAGGGTGCAGAGTTTATAAATACATATATAGGTTATATATATACATATATAGTAGAATAAGGACAATAAAGAGCACAGACCAACTGAACTTGGACTTGCTCAATTAGGAAAATAGGAGTTGGCATATTTATATAGCTAGCTGCTTTCTCAGCTCTGCCCTTAAAATTTCTTTACATATCAATAAATAAATTTATTAATTTTACATAAATGAACCTATATGTTAACAATAATATATGTTAGTAATACCCAATTATTTGTATTATTATTTATCATATTATATTTTTAGTTGTGGAAGGTGTTAATATTTTATTTTATACTGAGTAACCTAAATTTATTGATCGAAAAATACTAATAATTTACTTTAAATGGATGAAAAATGTGCAAAATTAGATAAGTTAAATATTTTTTTTTTAATATATAAACATGAAATTTCAATAATTTATGATGAATAAACATATATATTAACAATAATATATAAACATTTTCGGTAACAAGTATGTTAGTCGCATATACTCGTATATAGGAATTTATGATGTTTGGTCCAACATGAGATTTCCAATGCCCTGAGTCCCACTAACCTCAATACAAGTAATTAATTACTAAAATTGTACACTTTTTGTCTCCCACTTCATGTCTTCTCATGTCTAAAACATCTTTATAATATACTACTCCATCC